>APFE031628604.1:0-12173 GCA_000404065.3 Pinus taeda
ATTCTCCGCCACTACAAATCCCAGATAAATTAACTCCTTCTGTAGGAAAGTGCATTTCTTCAAATTTACCAGCAATTTGTTCTGCTGCAGCTTCTCGAATACTCTTCGGATATGTTGAAGGTGTTCTCTTTTTGTCCTGCTAAAAATTAAAATATCATCCAGATAGACTATCACGAATTTTCCAATAAATTCCTTTAACATTTCTTTCATCAGTCTCATAAAGGTACTTGGAGCGTTACTCAACCCAAACGTCATAACCAGCCATTCGTACAGTCCTTCGTTGGTCTTGAAGGCTGTCTTCCATTCGTCGCCTTCTCTAATCCTGATCTGATGATACCCACTTTTCAGATCGATTTTCGTAAAATACGCTGCCCCACTAAGGCAATCCATCATGTCATCCATCCTAGGCAAGGGAAACCTGTAACGGATGGTGATCTTGTTGATAGCTCGCGAATCTGTACACATTCGCCACTCTCCACCCTTCTTGGGCGCAAGGACTGTAGGTACGGCACAGGGGCTTAAACTCTCTCTGATCAGTCCCTTGTCCAACAATTCCTGTACTTGTTTGCGCACTTCTTCATTGTCCTTTGGACTCATTCTGTACGCTGCCTTGTTCGGTAAACTCGCTCCCAGTATAAAATCGATATGATGGCTGATGCTCCTTTTAGGAGGTAACTTATCAGGTAACTCCTCAGCCGCAATATCCTGAAATTCTTCTAACAACTCCTGTACTTCCTTAGGCAATTCTGTTTTCTCTAAGCTCAGTAATACTGGCTTCATCCTCTTCACAACTGCAAAATTAATTTCAGTTTCATCAATCTGCTTTATGAACTGTTTTCCTCCCAATAATAACGCCTTCGTTCCGCTTGATTCTGATGAATCTTCCTCTTTGATGGGTACGAGGGTGTGTTTGACCCCATCCTTCGTAAACTTGTAACAATTCGTCTTTCCATTGTGTGTCACCCTCCTGTCATACTGCCATGGTCTTCCGAGCAGTATGTGGCACACATCCATGGGCATAATATCGCAGACCACTGTATCGTGGTACTTGCCAATGCGATACTCCACCTCGCATTGTTCGTCAACCAACAGCTGGTGGCCTTTCTGTAGCCACGAGACCTTGTAAGGTGTGGGGTGTTTCAGCCACTTTAACCCCAATTTTTCTACCATCTCAGTGGCAACCAAGTTATCCATACTCCCGCTGTCTATTATCACCTTGCAGCATTTCCCATGCGATTTACAGACTGTCCGAAACAGTGACTTCTGCTGTGTTGGGTCAGACACTTCCTTGGTTGGCTTTAACAGAACTTTATTCAAAAGCAATGCTTCTCATGTTTCTGCCACATATTCCACTTCCCGTGGTTGCGCTTCAGCTTCTTCTGGCTGAACCATATACGTTCCTCTCTGACCTGTCTGCTCAACTTCTGGGCACTCAAAGGATCGATGTCCCCATTTTTGACACCTATAGCACTGGAAACCGGTTCCCCTTCCGCGGCCATTCCCTCATCCTCGCTGATATGACCGACCTCCTCTGGTGCTGTCTCCTTTGTCCGCTGTCCCCGAAGTTTTTGAGCTGCTGCCTTCTTCACTGTTCGCAGCACTCTTTCCTCTTCCTTAGGACTGTCCTCGTCCTCTACCATTTCCTCTTCCTCTCCTGTTATTCTGCTTTCTATTAATTTTCTCCTCAGCCTTCACAGCACTCTGAAAGGCTTCTTCAATACTTATGGGAGAAAGAATGCTAATTTCATCCAGGATCTCCATCCTCAAACCGTTGACATACCGTGCTGTCTTTTCAGGAGTCTCATCCGTGTAACCAGCACGTAGATTTACCCGGTAGAACTCTTCCATGTACTCTTTGATAGTCATACCCTTCTGTCTCAAATTCTGTACTCTCCGACATAGTTCAACCTGGTAATCCTTCGGCAGAAACCTGCCCTTCAGTTTCGCTACCATCCTCGCCCAGTTTCGTATGGGTAATTTATTCAGTCTTTTTCTGTCTGCCTGGACATTATCCCACCACAAGAGGGCATGTCCTTTTAACTTAGTAGTGGCGAACTTGACTCTCTTATCCTCCTTAACTTCTTCATTCTCAAAATATTTATCCAGTTCACTTATCCAATCTAGTAGGATATCAGCAGACAGACTACCATCATAATTTGAAATTTCTGTCTTTGGCTTGCTGCTGGCCAATAAGATTGAACGCAGCAGTCTTAATTCTGGAGCTTCTTCATCAGAAACTTCTGCAGCAGCTACTGCTTCTTCCTCACTCTCATCTCCCAATTCTGGGTCTCTTCGTCTACCCGCTTCCACTGCTTCCAAGCGAGCTGTAAGAACTCTAATCTGTTCTCTTAATCCTTCATCTCCTCCCCTTCGTGCACCTCTTCCATGCCCTCGTCTTGGCGCTTGTCCTTCTTGTCCTTCTGCCATCTTCCTCTAACTAATTAATAAAATAAATAAATAAAAACCTGCTCTGATACCAATTGATGTGGCCCGTCCACACGGCCCCACGCTAGCTTACCCCTCTCGGTACTTTACGGAGATTTGCTATGGATTATGGTTTGATTGCTGTTATTTTTGTTGGTTCGGTTTGGCAATGAATGCGATGGTGATTTTTAGTCTACCTCCGGTACTGGCTCGTCCTTGTGGTGACACCTGTCCGCCTCGAGTTTGTGGAAAACCCTAATCTCCTATTACCCTTTTCACCGGTCGACTCGCGCTCATTTGCACTGTTCTCCGTCGTCTTCGCTGCTCTGTGGTTTCTCTTCGCAGCTCGGCTCTGTCGCTGTGTTAACTGTCTGTATATGGTGATTCTCTGCCGAATCTCTGTGGTTTTCGTGCTATATATCGTGGTTTGACACTGTTTGTTTGCCTGCGCACCTGGTTTATGCGTTTCACTGGTAAGTATGGCTCTTTACTGGTTTTCTGTTGGCTTTTCCAAGGCTCTGTTATGTCAACTGGTTATTCTCCTGTATTGTTGCTTGACTCGGCCAGTGACGCTGCAATTTTATGGTAAATTCTTAGTGTTGAGGGTTTCTATTGTGCTCAATGGCAATATGCAGTTGATGGGTCTGCAACTGGTGCTCTCTGGCGCTCGAACGACGCTCAGGTAACTTACTGTTCTCTGCTATTTTTGCTTATTCGCTCTTCGAGTTATAACTAACGAACTCGGCCCCTCCGTGGTCAGGGTTTTGTCTCGATGAACAGAGGATTCGTTCACCTATAGGTATGGCATTCTCACTCTTACCATACTCGTCTTCCTTCCAGCTATTTCGTTTTTAAACTTACGTTTTACCTTCTGGTTCGAGGGTTTCATTGTGCAATCAAACCCTAACTTGTTTTCTTTGCCCTTGTTACAGGTGACGATTCCATGGCACTTCACTCAAGTTTCGGCCGTTGGTTTTCCGGGTAACTCTGTTTTCTTTCTGATTGCTTTCGTGGCTCTTAGTTTGCCTGTATGTGTCTGTGTCGATGGTCTGTATATTTTAAATGCCCTGGTGGCTTTTTGTTCTTGCTATAGTCCTGGCGTCTGTATCTTCGGTTGCTGTAGTGGTTGAGGGCTGGGGTTACTCCCACCCGTAGTCGTGGTATAAAAGTTCTCTGTCAATTTCTGTTAGTGGTTGCTGTGGGTCTTCGAACCCTCGTCTCAGAATTTATCAATGTAACATTCAAAGGTACAGCCCTGCAATGTAATATATATATCTTTATAATTTGCAAATTTTATGGTTACTGACTGATATCGTTTCTTACCCGGTTTTGTTTGTGGGTCGTTGTATTCCCCGACTTCGTTCTTCTGTTCACGCCTATTGTTCACTTGTCTGGATTCGTCTTACGCTCGGTTGTTTGGAATATCATTTCTGTATTCACCTGCAACGCTATTTACTATGCGACTGTTTTCACATATATTTGAGCTTGCTCTAGTGACTCTCTGTCACTGTGTTTGTCTGCCGAATGATTTGCACAGAACTCTAATTTCATAGAAATCTTCAATTATAAAAGGACTCATGTATTTTGTTCATACATTTACTTGTGCACAGAATACTTAGATGAAGGAAAAAGTTTCTTTTTTTCTATTACTTTGATTCTATCTTTTTATTGCTTAGCTGTCGAACCCTTTCTGAGTTTTCGATTTGTCCATTTATACAATAGATACAGGTCATTTGATAACCGTAGGCAGTTACCTTTTACAGTCTGTTAGACAGTCATGTCATTTCAGTTTTGTTTGGCAGTTAATAAACTTACTCTGCCTGTATTCGTTTGTCTAATTTGTCTCTCTGGTCCCACAAAGGATTGCGGTTTACATTATCGGTATTTATCTAATTCTGACAACTACAATTAACACCTATGGTTACAGTAAAGTAAAATTAAATAAAATTAACCAACAGAAACTAAAAGCTATAGTTGACTTTGGTAAAAAAATAAAATAAAAAAGCAAGAATCTGACAGACTTGCTGTCCTTTGTCGAACTGTCTAACTTTCCCAATATTTTTCAGAAACTTTGTCCGCCCTGTCTCGGTCTTCGCCCTCTCGACCAGATGCTCCTGCATCAGGCTGCCGAGGTAAAAGAGAGATCTCATGGCTCCGTTCCATGAGCTCCTCCACCGAGTAGCCTGCCTTCCGAATCTGTGTTTCGTCGAGCTAGGAACTGTCCTCCATTGGACGGTCCTTCCACTTGACGAGATAACGCAGATACTCCTTTCTGCGCGTCCTCTTGGCTACCTGTGTGCTGATGATTCCTTCAATTTCGTGAGTCTTAATCGACGGTAACTTTTTCTTCCAAAGACTGCTCTCGAACTGGGTGTCCCGTTGTGGCTGTACCATGTTTTTGTCTTCTGCCTGGGCATGATATGGAAACAGGTCTGCCACGTTGAATATGGGCGATATGCCTATATCAGGTGGCAACTGAATTTCATATGCATTTGCTGAAAACTTGCGAAGGATTTTGCATGGGCCAATTTTCTTAAACTTCAGCTTGTTATACGTACCCTTAGGAAACCGTTCCCGACGCAAATGCGCAAGCACTTCGTCTCCAATCTCGAAATGTACCTCACGCCGTTTGATATCTGCATGCTGTTTATATTTCTGCGTGCTGTCCTGTAATCTCATTTTAACTTTCTCGTGTAGTTCACTCATTGCTTCGGCAAAATCTTCCCCGTCTGTACTCCTTCTTTCCAGCTGTCCTAAGTCCCGTAATTCATGTACTCCCCGCGGATGCATACCATATAAGATTTGGAATGGGCTCAGACCTGTGCTCCGATTAGGCGAATCGTTGTAAGCGAATTCGGCCTAGGCCAGAGCTCGATCCCACAATCGCGAGTTTTCCCCTGTCAAACTTCGCAATAAATTGCCCAAACTCCTGTTCACCACTTCCGTCTATCCATCAGTCTGCGGGTGATACGCGAAACTGAAATTTAACTGTGTGCCCAGCTTTTTCCACAGGGTGCGCCAAAAATGCCCTGTAAAATTTACATCCCTGTCTGGAACTATAGTCTTTGGTAAGCCATGTAATCGAACTACTTCTGTGAAGAAGAGGTGTGCCACATTGGTGGCGTCGCTAGTCTTCTGGCACGGAATGAAATGAGCCATCTTGGAAAATCTATCCACCACCACCATCACTGAATCATAACCCTGTTGCGTTCTAGGAAATCCTAGGACAAAGTCAATGCTGACTGAATCCCATGGTCTGCTTGGAACTGGTAGGGGCGTATATAACCCAGTATTCTGGCTGTGCCCTTTCGCCAGTTGGCAGATTTTACACCTGGTGACATACCTCTGCACGTCTCGACTCATTTTCGGCCAGTAGTAAAAATGTCCTAGCTGTTCCAATGTCTTATCAACACCAAAATGTCCTGCTAAACCTCCGCTATGTTTCTCTTTCACTAGATTTTCCCTCATCGAACAATCTGGAATACATAGCTGTCCACCATGAAATAACAATCCTTCCTGCAAATTAAAATCCAGCCATGGGCTTTTATTTCGTAAGACAGGATTTTGTCATGCCTCAAAGGCTTCCTTGAAATCCGCGTCCATCTGGTACAAATCCTTCAAATACTCAAACCCCATCACCTGTATGCCGCTTTCCTGTAAGAGCAGATCTCTTCTGCTTAAAGCATCCGCCACTTTGTTGGCTTGCCCACTTATATGCTTCAGCACGAAAGTAAAACTTTGTAAGTACTCCACCCACTTGGCGTACTTATGGTTCAATTTGTGTTGCTGTGTTATGAACTGTAACGCAGAATTATCAGAGAACAAAACGAACTCATTACCTAGTAAGTAGTGCCTCCAATGCTTCAAGGCTTGAACCACTGCATAGAATTCCTTGTCGTATGACGAATACTTCTGCCGGCTTTCATTTAGTTTCTCGCTAAAGAATGCCACTGGTCTGTCCTCTTGACTAAGTACAGCACTGATAGCTGTCCCGCTCGCATCACACCGAACCTGAAAAGGTTTGCTGAAATCGGGCAGCCTCAAGATTGGCCTCTCTGTTATTTTCCGCTTCAGAAGTTGAAAACTGTCTTCTGCCACTTTAGTCCAGCAAAAAGGATGACTGGCCTTTTTGATGGTCTCTAGCATTGGCGCGCAGATTTCACTAAAATTCTTAATAAACTTTCTGTAAAAACTTGCTAAACCGTGAAAGCTACGTACCTCGAATAAACTCTTTGGGGACGGCCAACTCATGATTGTTGTAATCTTCTCTGGGTCCATTTTCAACTCATTCTTCGCCACTACAAATCCCAGATAAATTAACTCCTTCTGTAGGAAAGTGCATTTCTTCAAATTTACCAGCAGTTTGTTCTGCTGCAACTTCTCGAATACTCTTCGGATATGTTGAAGGTGTTTTCTTTTTGTCCTGCTAAAAATTAAAATATCATCCAGATAGACTATCACGAATTTTCCAATAAATTCCTTTAACATTTCGTTCATCAATCTCATAAAGGTACTTGGAGCGTTACTCAACCCAAACGGCATAACCACCCATTCGTACAGTCCTTCGTTGGTCTTGAAGGCTGTCTTCCATTCGTCGCCTTCTCTAATCCTGATCTGATGATACCCACTTCTCAGATCAATTTTCGTAAAAGACGCTGCCCCACTAAGGCAATCCATCATGTCATCCATCCTAGGCAAGGGAAACCTGTAACGGATGGTGATCTTGTTGATAGCTCGCGAATCTGTAAACATTCGCCACTCTCCACCCTTCTTGGGCGCAAGGACTGTAGGTATGGCACAGGGGCTTAAACTCTCTCTGATCAGTCCCTTGTCCAACAATTCTTGTACTTGTTTGTGCACTTCTTCATTGTCCTTTGGACTCATTCTGTATGCTGCCTTGTTCGGTAAACTCGCTCCCGGTATAAAATCGATATGATGGCTGATGCTCCTTTTAGGAGGTAACTTATCAGGTAACTCCTCAGCCGCAATATCCTGAAATTCTTCTAACAACTCCTGTACTTCCTTAGGCAATTCTGTTTTCTCTAAGCTCAGTAATACTGGCTTCATCCTCTTCACAACTGCAAAATTAATTTCAGTTTCATCAATCTGCTTTATGAACTGTTTTCCTCCCAATAATAACGCCTTCGTTCCGCTTGATTCTGCTGAATCTTCCTCTTTGATGGGTACGAGGGTGTGTTTGACCCCATCCTTCGTAAACTTGTAACAATTCGTCTTTCCATCGTGTGTCACCCTCCTGTCATACTGCCATGGTCTTCCGAGCAGTATGTGGCACACATCCATGGGCATAATATCGCAGACCACTGTATTGTGGTACTTGCCAATGCGAAACTCCACCTCGCATTGTTCGTCAACCAACAGCTAGTGGCCTTTCTGTAGCCACGACACCTTGTAAGGTGTGGGGTGTTTCAGCCGCTTTAACCCCAATTTTTCTACCATCTCAGTGGCAACCAAGTTATCCGTACTCCGGCTGTCTATTATCACCTTGCAGCATTTCCCATGCGATTTACAGACTGTCCGAAATAGTGACTTCCGCTGTGTTGGGTCAGACACTTCCTTGGTTGGCTTTAACAGAACTTTATTCAAAAGCAATGCTTCTCCTGTTTCTACCACATCTTCCACTTCCCGTGGTTGCGCTTCAGCTTCTTCTGGCTGAACCATATACGTTCCTCTCTGACCTGTCTGCTCAACTTCTAGGCACTCAAAGGATCGATGTCCCCATTTTTGACACCTGTAGCACTGGAAACCAGTTCCCCTTCCGCGGCCATTCCCTCGTCCTCGCTGATATGACCGACCTCCTATGGTGCTGTCTCCTTTGTCCGCTGTCCCCGAAGTTTTTGAGCTGCTGCCTTCTTCACTGTTCGCAGCACTCTTTCCTCTTCCGTAGGACTGTCCTCGTCCTCTACCATTTCCTCTTCCTCTCCTGTTATTCTGCTTTCTATTAATTTTCTCCTTAGCCTTTACAGCACTCTGAAAGGCTTCTTCAATACTTCTGGGAGAAAGAATGCTAATTTCATCCAGGATCTCCATCCTCAAACCGTTGACATACCGTGCTGTCTTTTCAGGAGTCTCATCCGTGTAACCAGCACGTAGATTTACCCGGTAGAACTCTTTCGTGTACTCTTTGATAGTCATACCCTTCTGTCTCAAATTCTGTACTCTCCGACATAGTTCAACCTGGTAATCCTTCGGCAGAAACCTGCCCTTCAGTTTCGCTACCATCCTCGCCCAGTTTCGTATGGGTAATTTATTCAGTCTTTTTCTGTCTGCTTGGACATTATCCCACCACAAGAGGGCATGTCCTTTTAAAATTTAGTAGCGGCGAACTTGACTCTCTTATCCTCCTTAACTTCTTCATTCTCAAAGTATTTATCCAGTTCGCTTATCAATTCTAGTAGGATATCAACAGACAGACTACCATCATAATTTGAAATTTCTGTCTTTGGCTTGCTGCTGGCCAATAAGATTCAACGCAGCAGCCTTAATTTTGGAGCTTCTTCATCAGAAGCTTCTGCAGCAGCTACTGCTTCTTCCTCACTCTCATCTCCCAATTCTGGGTCTCTTCGTTTACCCGCTTCCACTGCTTCCAAGCGAGCTGTAAGAACTCTAATCTGTTCTCTTAATCCTTCATCTCCTCCCCTTCGTGCACCTCTTCCACGCCCTCGTCTTGGCGCTTGTCCTTCTGCCATCTTCCTCTAACTGATTAATAAAAATAAAAAAAATTGCTCTGATACCAATTGATGTGGCCCGCCCACACGGCCCCACGCCAGCTCACTACCTCACAGTACTTCCGGATATTTGCTATTGATTATGGTTGATTGTTAATCTTTTGGGTTCGATTTGATAATGAATGCAAAGGTGATTATTCACCTACCTCCGGTACTTCGTCTGTCCTCACGGTAACACCTGTCCGCCTCGAGTTTGCTGAAACCCTAATTCTCCTGGTTGCCCTTTTCCCTTGTCAATTCGCGTTCATTGTCATTGTTGCTCTGCTGTTTTCACTGCTCTGTGGTCTCGTTTCGAGCTCGGCTCCACCTCTGTGATAACTACCTATACATGACGATACTTAGCTGATTTTCTGTGGATTTCTTGCTCAATATCTTGGTTTGACACCGTATTTCTGCCTGCGTATCTGGTTCATGCGTTTCGTTGGTAAGTATGACTCTGTTCTTGGTTTTTTGTTGGATTTTTCCCGTGGTTTACTCTGTCGACTGGTTATCCTTCTGTGTTGTTGATTGTCTCGGCCAATGGCGCTGCAATTTATGGTAATTCAGTGTTGAGGGTTTCTATTGTGCTTAGTGGCAATGTGCAGTTAATGGGTCTGCAACTGATGTTCTCTGGCATTCAACTCGACGTTCAGGTAACTTCTGGTTCCCTGCTATATTTACTTATTCGCTTCTCGAACTGTGACTAACAAACTCGGCCCCTCCGTGGCCAGGGTTTTTTCTCGATGAATAGAGGAATCGTTCACCTACAGGTGTGGTATTCTCCCTTTTGTCTTACTCGTCTTCCTTCCAACTATTTCGTTCTTTTTCCTTGTTTAAGCTTATGGTTAATTGGCTGGTTCAGGGTTTTGTTACACCATCAAACCCTAACTTGTTTTCTTTCTGTCGTTACAGGTGACGGCTCCGTGGCTCTTCACACAGGTTACGGCTTTGTATTTCCGGGTAGTTTTGTGCTCTTTATTTAGTTTCTTTCGTGTTCTTTTAGTCTGCCTGTATCTTCTTGCTGGATTGTAAATTTAGGTGCCCTGGTGGCCTTCGGCTATTTGCTGTAGTCTTGCGTCTGTATATTGGATTGCTGTAGTGGTTGAGGGTTTGGTTTGTTCCCAACCGTGGCCGTGACTCTTCGGTTTTCTGTCACGTTTGTTAGTGGTTGATGCGGTTCATTGAACCCTCATCACGAGTTTCATTTGTATACTATTGGATTATATAGGCATGCAATGTAATATATATATATAATTTTGAATTTGCAAATTTCGTGGTTAATTTTCTGAGGTTGTCTCTTACCCGGTTTCGACCTTGGGTCGTTGTGCTCCTCGACTTTATTCGTCCTTCTCACGCCTACTGTTCAATCGTCTTGACTTTATCTTGCACTGGTTTATTTGGAATGTCACTCCTGTGTCTTGCCTGTAACGATATCTGTCATGCAATAATTTGTATATGCTTGGACTGGTTTTGGTGACTCTCGGTCACTATGTTTATCTGTACGAATTATTTGTTTAAAAATATATATATAGATAGAATTCTGTAGTTACAGAGGACTCATGTATTTCGATTTCAATTCTATTGGTGCACAGAATATTTGATGAAGGAAACTTTTAATTCTTATTACTTCAATCTACTCTTTCTGTTACTTAGCTGTCGAACCCTTTCTGAGTTTTCGGTTCATCCATTTATACAATAGATACAGGTCGTTTGATAACTGTAGGCAGTTACCTTTTACAGTCTGTTAGACAGTTATGTCATTTCAGTTTTGTTTGGCAGTTAATAAAACTTACTCTGCCTGTATTCGTTTGTCTAATTTGTCTCTCTGGTCCCACAAAGGATTGTTGTTTACATTATTGGTATTTATCTAATCCTGACAACTACAATTAACACCTATGGTTACAGTGAAGTAAAATTAAATAAAATTAACCAACAGAAACTAAACGCTGTAGTTGACTTTGGTAAAAAAAATAAAATAAAAAGGCAAGAACCTGATAGACTTGTTGTCCTTTGTCGAACTGTCTAACTTTCCCAATCTTTTTCAGAAACTTTGTCCACCCTATCTCGGTCTTCGCCCTGTCGACCAGATGATCCTGCATCAGCTATCATCAGCAGCATCTATTAGTCATCATTCAGACCAAAAACCATGTTCTCCCTCAACACCTGTTCCACCTGAAACAAAAAACAACTGTGAAATTGAACCAAGATCTTCTATGATAATGCCAACAATGCATTATTAGAAGTATATGCTCCCCCTTAATTTGTGCCAGATGGTCTCTGTCAGACCCATGTCAGACTCTTTTCATCCTAATTCTGGCCCACTTTTTTTCTTCAACTCGGCATATACGCGATTATATCCATAGAAAATGGCGTATGTATGCGGATGCTCCTCATGAAACTCGCGTACAACCATTTTTCTCTGAAACATATAAGTTTTAGCAACAAGATCATGCATCAACTACTCCCAGCTTCTCCCTGAGGTAATCAAATGCCTCCCTGGGTAGTGGTTTGGTGAATATATCAGCAACTTGTTCCTTGGAGGGAACATACTCCAATTTGACCTTTTGTTCAAGCACTTGTTCCCAGAGAAAATGATATTTGATAGGTATGTGCTTGGTCTTTGAATGCATTACTGGATTCTTTGAAATACTTATTGCACTTGTATTATCACATAAAATGGAGATAGGTGGAGTACAAATGATTTGAAAGCCTTGCAAAGTTTGCATCATCCAAAGACGCTGTGTGCAGCAAGATGCAGTAGCCACATATTCTTCTTCAGCTGTAGATAATGCAATTGAACTTTGTTTCTTGCTGAACCAAGATACTAATTTGTAACACATAAAGAATGCACCACCACTAGTGCTTTTTCTGTCATCCATGCTTCCTGCCCTATCTGCATCTATGTATGCATGAAGTGTGAGATCTGTATGTCTAGGATACCATAAGCCATAGTTTTGTGTTCCTTGCAGATATTTGAAAATCCTTTTAACTGCCTGAAGGTGTGCTTCTTTTGGATTTGCCTGG
>APFE031628606.1:0-17374 GCA_000404065.3 Pinus taeda
TTGAAATTTGTGCTGTTTCTCTTCAGAAAATTCGAGCTCAGCCACTCTAGAACTCATGTTGAGACAACTCCCTAGAATTTCGGGCCAGCGGTGTTGAAGCAACTCCCTAGAATTTCGGGCTAGTAGTGCTGAAGCAGCGCCCTAGAATTTCGGGCTAGCAATGCTGAAGTGGCTCTCTAGAATTTCGGGCCAGCAGTGCTGAAGTGGCTCTCTAGAATTTTGGGCTTGAGTGTGATCTCTTTGCTATAGTTGATCTCTCTCCCTTAGCAAACTTGTTCTCAGAGCCTCCTCCTCTTCTCTTTGCTCCCTCTCTTTTCCAAATGCTCATGTGAAGAATGAATGAGCTTCTCTTGCTTTTTTCTCACTTTTTGTTTTTCATTAGATAGGAGAACCCTAACCCTAGTGATCAAGGGTTGAGATTAGATCTCAGTCCATGAGATCAATGTGGAGATCATTCCCTCACTTGACCCCCTTTTAATGTGGTCCCCCTCACTAATGACTCCAAGTCACTTTATAACTTTAGTTTTGTACCTTGTACGTTCTTTCTACATAAAGTCACCTTTAAAATATAGTGACTTCAATATTAGGAAGTACTTGAGTACTTTTCTCAAAAAGTCAGTTTAATACATAATGTGACATTAATATAAAGTACCTAGTAGTTGTACCACATAAAGTGACATTTTCCTCGTGACTTTAATATAGCCCATAAAGTCACCTGCCAAAAAGGTAATTAAAGTGTCTTCCTAGGAAAAAAGGCTAAAGCATTAGGAAACACTTCCTTGGTACCTTAAAATTTTTAACACTCCCTCTTATCGAGGAAGGTGTTTCTCACCACTCCCATTCTGTCTCTTAAATGCATGTGCTTGCACCTTGGCAATGACTTGTTGAGAATATTTGCAACTTGTCCATCAGAGGATATATACTGAAGCCTCATTGCTCCTCTCTGAACCCAACCTTTGATGAAGTGGTACTTGATCTCTATGTGCTTTATCCGTTCATGAAATATTGGATTATCTGTGGGTTTGATACAACTCTAATTATCACAATATATTGTAGTTGGTCTCAACATCTGACCAAATAAGCCACATATCATCTTCCGAAACCAAATAGCCTCGCAGCAGGCCTGACTAGCTGCAATATACTCAACTTCTGTTGAGCTCAGTGCCATTGATCTTTGCTTCTTGTTGAACCATGACACAATTGCTGAACCCAACATGAAACAACATCCGGAAGTACTCTTACGGTCACTAGGACTTCTTGCCTAGTCTGAGTCTGTACAACCTGTCAACCTGACTCCATCCCCTCGGATATCGTCTAGACTGTAGTCCACTATGCCTTGAAGGTACCTCAACACATGTTTCGCAGCCACCCAATGTACTCTCCCAGGCTCCATCCTAAATTGACTCAATATGTTGATTGTGAAACAGATATCCAGTCTAGTGTTGACCAGATACATCAAAGAACTGATCAAATGACGATACAAGGTGAGGTTCACCAACTTAGAATCTGAAGCATGCATCTTCTTCCAATTGGTGATCATAGGAGTAGCCATAGGTATGCAACCCTCCATACAAAATCTCTCCAGTATGTCCTCTACATACTTGCCCTGGCCCATGAAGATATGCCCATCCTCCTGCCAAACCTCCAACTTGAAAAAGTAATGCATCAATCCTAGATCAGTCATGTCAAACTTTGAAGCAAGGTCCCTCTTGCAGTGCTGGATGAGTCTGTCCTCTCCTGTAATAAACAAGTTATCTACATACAGAACCTGAATGAGTGGATCGTCACCAACCATGATAAAGTATAGGTTTGGATTTGCATCACTCTTCTGGAAACCCATTTGTTGCAAGTAGGAATTGATCCTCTCGTACCATGCTTTCGGCCCTTTCTTCAGTCCATATAAGGCTTTCTTAAGCGTACACACATGAGACTTTCTCCCATGCACCTTAAAGCCCTGTGGTTGTTTAATGTACACCTCCTCTTGTATAACCCCATTGAGAAAGGCAGTGTTCACATCCATCCGATGAGTCATCCAACCCATCTCAGCTGCTATAGATATCACTGCTCTAATGGAGGTATATCGAGCAATTGGTGCGAAGGTCTCCTCATAGTCAACTCCCTCTACCTGTGAGAACCCCCACACCAGAAAACGACCTTTGAACTTCTCCACGCTGCCATTCGCAACATTTTTGATCTTGTAGAGCCACCTGGAAGTTACCACTGACTTCCCCTTAGGTCTCGGCACTATCTCCCACACATCATTCTTCATGATAGAGGCATACTCCTCCACCATGGCATCCCTCCAGATTCGCTGACTAGCTGCCTCCTCGTAACTACCTGGCTCAGTCTCCACAACATCTGCCACATAGCCACCCAACCTCTTTGGTGGTCTGCTCTCCCTAACTAACCACTTGGGTTTCCCTACTGCATCTTGTGCTTTCTTCAAGGTCTCTCAAAGCCATTTTGGCTTCCTCTTCCCTTTAGTAGCCTCCTCTACTAGTATGGGAAAATCCTCCATTGGAGTCTCTTCTCCTGATGAGGAAGCCACACTCGTGGTTTGTGTAAACATGCACTTTGAGATTCTGTGCTTGGTGATACTGGACTCTGTGAACTTATCACCCCAGATGTAGGTGATCCTCCTGACCCTGGTGTACCGCTTGAAGATCCTGATACCTATGGTGTGCCCCCTGCTGAGGAGCCTGCTACTCTACCTGATCAACCTCCTGAGACCTCCTCAAGGCCCTCTCCTCAAATCTCACATCTCACCTCGGGACAACTTTCCTTTGCGCAAGAATGTTTATATGGTAGGCCTTGTTGGTTTCACTGTAACCCATAAAGATACCCTTCTCTGTGGTTGGCTCCAACTTCGTCCTCTTCTCTTGAGGGACGTGTGAATATGTAAGGCACCCAAAAATCCTGATGTGCCCAATCTCAGGCTTCTTCCTAGGAAAAGTCTCCTCGGGAGTCTTACTCCCCAAGACTCTATGTGGGATCCTGTTCTGTAGATACACTGTAGTGTTACATTCCTCGGCCCACAAAAATAAAGGTAGCCTCTGATCATGCAACATCGCTCTAACTGCACCCACTATGGCTTTGTTCTTCTTCGTCTCCACCCCATTATGCTAGGGGTTATAAGGCACTATTTACTGTCTTGATGTCCACACTCTTATAAAACTCCTTCATCTCCTTGGAGCTATACTCACCCCCATTGTCTGATCTCAACACCTTGATCTTCTTCCTCATTTAGTTCTCCACAAGAGCCTTAGACTCTTGGAACCTCTTGAAGACCTCATCCTTGGTCTTCAGAAAGAAAATCCAAGTCTTCCTGGAGTAGTCATCAATGAAAGTCACATATTACTCGTGTCCGCTCAATGATACATGAGGCATAGGACCAAACACATCAAAGTGTACCAAGTCTAGGATACCTGTTGCTCTGTTGTCACTGCTTGGGAAAGTTTTCTTGGTGTAATTTCCCAAACCACACCTTCTGTAGACATCATGATGCTCAGTGCTGAACTCATGTAAACCTGCAACCATCTACCTTAACATCCTGAATGCTCCATGGTGCAAGTGGGCCATCCCCATCTGCCAAATATTGCACAAATCACTACTGCTGGTTTATGCCACTAAGGCTCTAGTAGTATGAAACATAAACCTATAGAGTGACCCACTGTGGACTCTAATCACTCTAGTAGACTCAATACTGGATCCCCTAGGATATATGAGCACCTGTCCTCGGAACATCGCCTCATATCCCCTGCCCTCAATACTGGAGATTGAAAACAAGTTTTTCTTCAACCTGGGAACATAAAGAACATTTGTCACTTTTAGAGGAGGTGAAGACTCCCTTTGAAAGGATACTGTCCATACTCCTACTGCTTTGACCGTGGAGTTATCTCCAAGTACAACCTCCAAGTCAATATCATCCTCTGTCAGACTCATGGAGTGCTCTCCCACTCCAGTCTTTTGGCAGGAAGCTCCATTGTCCACAAACAACTCACCAGAAGATGTGACACTCATGGCAAGACTCACCACTAAGGCAAAATCCATGTCAAATATGGAGGCGAACTCATCCACCTCTGCCGAAGCTGCTACACTCTTCTTCTTATTCTTCTTGTTGGGACACTGAACAACAGAGTGGTGCAACTTCCCACAAGCAAAGCATTTCACTTTGCTCATTTCCTTCTCCTTGGCCTCCTGCTCCCCCTTCTGCTACTTGGCTCCATTAGAAGAGACCTTCATGGCCTTCTTCTTTCCCTTAGCTGCGAGGGCAAGATTCATTTCCTCACTTACCCCACCACACTCACTGCCACTCTTGGCACTCCTGGATGAAACCAT
Organism: Pinus taeda; assembly: GCA_000404065.3. Lineage (NCBI taxonomy): Eukaryota > Viridiplantae > Streptophyta > Pinopsida > Pinales > Pinaceae > Pinus > Pinus taeda. The sequence goes on from APFE031628606.1 coordinate 4,339, forward strand.
CCCACATCCTCCTCCAGTTTGGAAAATGCTCTTTGGCAACAATGCCATCTATGAATCCATCCCACTGTTTGGGAAAACCATCTAGTGCTGTCCTGACTAGTTGTTCCTCAAGGATAGCCTCTCCCATGATAGCCAACTCATCTCTCATCCGCGTGATCTTGGTGAGGTATGAGGTCACTATGTCGGTCTTGGTCATCTTGGTGTTTCTTAACCTTTGTCTCAACACCATCTTCCCATTCTCATTGGAACTTTGGTGTAGTGTGAGTCATGGCCAGTCTTCATAATTGATATCTTAGCCCTCCAAATATATGTAATAATAAATACAAGATATGTTCTTCATGTCAACTTCAAAGAGAGGGAATTTTGAATTTTCTAAATTTTGAATTTTTGCCTACAATTGTAAGGTCGGCTTCAAGTTTGGCCCTAGTGAAGGGACATGCCAATTTGGCCTCCTAGGATCACTATATATATGCCATTCGATTTCCTCCTCTTGGCCAATTCAGATCTCACACACAACAAATTATCTTCTGCTCATCCATGTGAAGGAGACAAAGAAAAGGAGGCCGAAATTGATTAGAAGAAGACCGAGCTCTCTCTCTCCTCATTTGATCTCACATGTATAACAGATTGACAGAGTTTTTTTGGGCATCTTCATTGGGAACCATCCAATTTTTTTTATGGAAGGAGTAGGTCCAAGTTTCGGTTTGTTTGACTGTCTTTGACCGAATCTTCAAGTAGCATCTTATCTCATCTTGTGGATAGTCTAACCAAGTTTGACTTGGGAATATTGCTGGTTAGTTTGATCTTGTTTTGACTACAAGGATTAGATGTATTTCTTGATGAATTCAATAATTTCTCTAAGGAAAAGGTTGTTGGGTTTGTACCCCAAGTGGGCTTTCCCAGGGTGAAATACTTGTATCTCTTGTTTGGTTGTCTGTTTATGACCTTATTGGCATTTTTGTTTCTATTGTTGAGATCTTTTGTGTAACTTCTTTCTGATGAATATGAATACATACAATAAAGATCAACTTAAGAAATCATAAGAAGTAATTATTAAATTAGAATATTCGTGAAAAATCAACACTTTTCCCTTAGAAGGGGTGACATAGGGCACATTTGTGATGACATCATGGATTTGGAGGCACTTTTGAAGGCATTACCCATATACTTGAGCTTTTCCTTGGAGTATTGAGCACTCATGACCCATTTGTCACTTGTAGCATATTAAGCCTTAATGGAGGATGATGTCTTAGTGGAGGACATAATTTCCCCACATGTGTGGGATTTTTGGCATTTATTGTTATGTTTTTGAGCTATATTAAGGTTGGCTTGTAACCTCACACTTGTTGAACACTCAAACAACCTTGTTTTAGGGTATTGCTTGTAAAATTAGTGAAAACAAGGGTTGTTAGGCCTCATACAAATAAAGGTAACCTTATTTCCTTATCATCTTCACACATCCATTCACTTTTCTCTTCAAAAGAGTGTGAATTAGTCTCCTTGTTTCAACTTGGGCAAAATGTGATCTTTTTATGGTGTGAGTCTCTTGGAGATGGTTTCTTGCTTGGAGATGATTTTCTGAGATTGATTGAAGTGTTTCTTTTGGAAAATTTTGTAAGTTTATTGCAAATTTTCTATATTTTGCATATTATATTTGTGTAGTAGGGTTTTTAACTGTGCCATGATATAACTGCTAAATTTATCTTGAAATCTTGCACCTCTATGATATGTAAGATTGTTTTTTCAGGGAACCTTCTGAGGGAACTTTGAGTGTGCATCCCTTAAATTTAAAATCTCCCTCACATGGAAATCACTAGGGTTTTAACTTTTAAGTCGATGTCCTAATCATTCTCCCCTTACTTCAACAAGGCCATTCTCAGAGATTTAGCCCTAAAAGACTCCATTTTCCCATTTAGGACAAAGGCACTAATCATTGTTGTGTTAATCAACCCCCTTATATATTAAATTTTTCCTTCTTTTTTTTCCTAGATATCTAGGGTTAGGGCTAGGGTTTTATGTGGAAAATTGCTAAAAAGTAAAATTATATTTGATGTTTTATTGCTCTTAAAGTTGAAAATGCATTAACAATAAATATAAAAGCAAAATCTAGCATTATTGCATGTTGAACCCTCCTCTATAGGGCTTGATGTGTTCCCTAGTTTGTTGTTTATGCATGTTTTCAACCATAAAACTCCATTAAAAGCCCTTAAACCCCGATATCTATTTGAAGGCCTGGCATCTGTTATTCACATGAGAAGGTCTTTGCCCTTGGCCAATATATGATAGTGTTCAACTTATCGTTGAAAATATGCAAAACCCTTATTTATAAAAACCCTCTAATTGGTCTAGGAATAGGGTTTTTGAACATTGGCATAAAACACTTCAGCGTTCTATGCTATGCTAGTACTATATCCCATTTAGTAGACCTCATATCAATCACCTTGAGCCATTATCATTGGATATCCTTTAGATAAGTTTATAGAAGCCTCCCTTGTGATTAAATACCACTAAAGAGCAAGAGAAAGGTTGATGAGGTGACAATGGCAACCCTTTTTCTTGTTGCCCTAAGGTCTGGTTTTGCCTAGTAGGGTTTTGCACTAGGCTTGCTAGATTTTTTTTTTTTTTTTTTTTAACAAAGTCGGTTACTTTTATATTATAAAATTCAGAACCAAAGGTCTATTACATAGTTATCGGAGGTGGGGGCAAAGAGGGTCAAAACCGGGTACGCAGACCCAAACTCCTCGATGCTACCTCTGTGACTGCAATTGAAAAGAAAACGGCTATATTGCCTGACAAACACACCACCTATCCTACGAAATTGACAAACCATAGAATCTTAAGAGATTTTTCTGAGTGGCTGAATCATCCGGCTGTGGGTTTCTCCTGGCACTGATTCTTGTGGATGTCTCAGCTTGATGGCTTTGAGTGAGGGATCTGATCTGCTGCACTGCTTCCTCCAGGTGACTGCATCTTCCTTTCAAATTTTCGATTTCTGCCTTCTGCTTCTCTAGTTTTTTCCGCTTGGACCTGCTATCCGCTTCATAATCTTCCTTTAGCTCGTTGAAATGCTTAACAAAACTATTGATCATGACTGTATGGGCTTTGCACATGGTGCATTCTCTGCTGAAGAGTCTGTCTAAGTTGATTGTTGGAGCATTTGGATTCTGCTGATCCTGGTTGTCTGCCATGTTTAACCAGTTATAAGGAAAGGGACCGAAATGGAAGAGATGAGGGACCTGGAGCAGAGGATGGTTTGGGAGGAAAGCGCTGGAGCGGAGGATTAAGGATAGGAGATAGGAGGGCGGAGAGCACTGAGTGAGGTGGAAGATAGCCTGCGAGATTGAGCCCGCACCACTGCAACTGTCAAGGCACCAAATATCAGTAATAAATAAAACTACAGAGCAAAGTCTATCCTTTACCAGATTCGGGAAGCGCTGCACTGGAACTTCATACAAGATGACCGCTTCAGGAAGGAGCCTTCGAACAGAGCGATCACTGAGATGGAGTCGATTGATGGAATGCACTGCAAGGAGTTTCATAGTAATGCCTCGATTTATAGGGATAGAGATCTTGTCATGAAGCGTCGGCCATTTCTGAGCGGATCTAGCCTTGGGAAGGGAGAGATCCTCAGAGGTGATATTTCTGATAAGAATACGCTTACAGAGGGGATGGTCTTGGTCACGCGCCCTGAAGATGACGGCGCTTCTCAGGGGCTGGTTCACGGGAATATCGAGCTTGGTGATCGAATCCAGATTCAGAGGGATGATTACCGTCCTTCGCTGCCAGGTTTGAATACCGAGAGGATATGAGAGGGAGGATGGGGATTTGGGAGATGTACAGGTACTGATGAAATGATTCCTGAGGTGACTTATGTGCGGAAGCAGAAGGGTGAGGAAGGCCTGTCTAAGGGATATCTCTTTCATAAACCTCATCATTCTCTTTAACCTGACCTGTCTTCCTTTTTGTGGCCTTATTTGCTTGTTCGTCCGCCTCTATGTTATTTCCTCTTAGGACATGCTTGAAGGTTACCTCGTTGATATTTTTTAGAGTCTCCATTATCCTATTTTTAATGCTGTTTAGAGCCACTTGCTTGAAGTCTTTCCTAGAATTCAAGGCTGCTATGATGATTGCAGAATCGCCCATGATAAGAAGGTTTTGGAGGCCTAGCTTTCTGGCAATTGAGGTCCCCAGGAGGAGGCTGTAGGCCTCCGCCTTATTGTTTGTCATGCTGCCTAAACCCCATTCATATTTGACTATGGTTTTCCCCTGAGCATCCTTGATTATGCCACCAGCTCCGGCTTGACCCGGGTTATTTTTTAAGGCGCCATCGAAGTGGAGGGTAGGTCTTTTTTGCTTCTGAATCCAGTTGTTGACTTCTTCCTTAGTTCCCCTCAGCGTCCACTCCAAATTTCCTCTTCCTTTGAATTCGGTGTTTTGATTTCCTGTATCATACTTGAATTTATTTATCCACTCCTTGAGGCTTGCATCTGTCATTTCCTGATCTGCTTGGCTTATCCCATTTGTCTCAATGGTCTCAGTGATTAGAGCGATCGTTTTAGCAATAATTCTGGAAATGTCTGGCTTTATGTTGTTGAAAATGCAATTGTTTCTGGCAATCCAAATCTGCCAGCATAGGTTTGAAGGGATGCTATTCCACGTCCTTGTAGCTAGGTTCTTTTTTTTGTTAGCTTGATGAAGGCTGTGCTCCCATCTTTTCTGAAGGAGGGTAATTTGGCTAGGGAGGTCTCCTATGGCAATAGGACTGATGATATGATTCCAGCAGGCCTTAGCAAAGGGACACTCTATGAAAAGGTGACTGCAACTTTCCTCCTCCTCCCTACACATGCAACAAATTGAGGGGCCATGGATGCCCTTCTTCCTTAGGTTTTCTGCAGTGAGAATTTTCCCATGGAGGAGGGTCCAATCGAACAATTTGACCTTTGGCAGACATTCCACTTTCCAGACTACTTTGTGGAGAGACCAACTGTTAACTGCAGAAACGTTTTGGAGGACTCTGTATCCCTCGTTGACCGTGTAGCAGCCTCCATTTGGATCCCAAACGAACTTTTCCTCTGCCAAACGGTTTGTGGGAGCAGAGCCAGTGAGAGAAAGCTTGAGGTCATTCCAGGTGTTTCTGAGGTCATTGGGGAGGGCGAGGGGTTTCCAACCTTTCCAGCAGTTTTGATCCCAGAGGGAGATGTCATAGAGAGTTTTGATGTTTGCCTCCTTCATCCATTGTTGCAGAGGCCCGAATTTTTGAAGAGAACCTCTAGCCTCCGAGCCCATAATTCTATCCTCCCAAATGCTTCTCTTTCCCATTGCCCGGGGCGCGTGAGATATGAGGTTTGAATTGGGGGAGAGATTTCTTAATCAACTTCCACACTGGGGTGCTTTGCCTGTCAATAATGGGTTCTTTGATGATATTACTGTTGGCCCCATTCAGGTATTTTCTCTTGATGGTCTCTGTCCACCAAGCACCACGCTCACTGAGAATCCTCCAAATTAGTTTGAAACCCATAGCTATGTTTGCTAACCTTGGAACTCTTACTCCTAGGCCTCCTTTTGCTAAAGGGAGAATGACCTTGCTCCATTTGACCAAGCTGAACTTTTTTGTGTCATGCTTCCCTCCTTGCCACAAAAAGCTTCGTATTATCAGCTCCATGTGCTTATGAATGCTTGCTGGAGCAAGAGTGGTGGCGAACTGATAGATTGGTAGGGCTGAAAGGATGGCCTTTATGAGGATTGTTCTGCCTGCTAAGTTAAGCCAATACACTCCCCAGCTCTGGAGCTTCCCTCTCAAATTTTCAATTAATTTAACCCATATCTCAGACTTGATCGTTTCCTTGGCTAAGGGAAGCCCCAGGTACATAAAGTAAGACCAATTCCCTTGGGCAGGGATCTCCATGATTAAGGAGATTCGCTGGGTTATATATCTTGGAACATTCCAAGTGTAAATCATACATTTTTTGTTATTTAATTTGCCTCCGGAAGCTTGGAGGAAGAGGTCCAGCGTTTCCTTGAACCTTCGGGCCATAAGGCTTGAGGCGCCACCGATAAGGAGGGTGTCATCAGCAAATAGAGAGTGGTTAATCCCTTTGGACCCTCGGACAATATCAATCCCTGTTATTTCCTTTTTCCTTCGTTTGTTCTCCAAATGCAGGCTTAGAGTTTCAGCCATGATGATGTAGAGAAAGGGAGACAGCGGGCATCCTTGCCTCAGTCCTCTTGAGCTTTTGAAGGCGATACCGGGCCTGCCATTGATGAGGGGGGCAGTCCAGTTGGAAGAAATGCATTCCATGATTCTGCTTATGAAGTGTTCGGAGATACCAAAAGACTTTAAGACGGCCTGGAGGAAAGAGTGACTAACCCGATCAAAGGCGTTTTCCATATCGAGTTTGATGATCATTCCCTTTTCCTTCCTTGACATGCTGCTGTGGATTGCCTCCTGTATGAGAATTACATTATCCGTGATATGCCTCCTGGGGACAAAGCCACCTTGGTTTTCAGAGATGAGAGAAGAGAGAATTTTTTTAATCCTGTTTGCCAAGATTTTGGAGATGATTTTGTAAGATACATTGCACAATGATATAGGACGAAATCTATCAAAGGATTGAGGGTTAGGGTCTTTGGGGATCAAAGCCAGATGGGAGGATTTGATGCTGCTGCCCATTTTGCATTTGTTGAAGAAGTTTTTGGCCATTCTTGTATAATCCTTCTTGATGATTTCCCAGTGTGATCTATAGAAGGCCACTGTGAAACCATCTGGTCCAGGGGCCTTGTCCATAGGTATGCTGTGCAAAGACCATTCAATTTCCTCCAGCGTGATCTCCTTGTCCAGATCTGCATTTTGGGCTTCTGAGATCTTGTTCTTGATTATACTCAGGAAGTCCGGATTTTCCAGGTAATGAGGATCAGCAGTTAGGAGAGTTTTGTAATGTTGGGACGCTGCCTCCTTGATCTTCTCTTGTTCTGTTACTACCCTTCCATCAACCATTATCCTTTCAATGTTATTCCCTGCTCGCCTTAATTTGAGATTATTATGGAAGAAGGAGGTATTTTTATCGCCAGATTTGAGCCAAAGGCAGCGTGATTTTTGTCTTTGCTCTTCCTCTTCGAAACGATTCTGATTGTACAGTTCCTTATACAGTTCGTTTTCTGTTCTTTGGTCCTCTTCACTAACTTGGACGTTCTCCTTTTCTTGACTCCACTGGTCTAGTTTCTCTTGGAGGTCGATTTTCTGTTTTCCTTGCTCCACTGCGTATTTTCGAGCCCATTGCTTGATGGCGTTCCTTAGAAGTTTTAGCTTGGATTCCCAGATGAAATGAGGAGATCCCGAGATATCCCTTGCCCATTGTTCCTTTATTAGATCTCTGAAGTCTTGTCTGCTGTCCCACGCTTTGTTATATTTGAAGGGGAGGGGTCCCAAATTTTCCCCTTTGTCCAAATGGAGGGCCACTGGTTTATGGTCTGAGATGAAACCTTGGATGATTGTGCTTTGAATTCTTGGAAAGTTAATCAGAATTCTCTCCTGAACCAGTATCCGATCCAACCTCTCTTTAATGTTGTTTTTACCCGTCCTCTTATTTGACCAAGTGAAGCGCCCATTTTTGGGAGGAATGTCAATTAGATTATGAGTTTGAATGATTTCTTCTAATGCCTCTCTTGAGGAGTCAGCATAGAAGTTCCCTCCCATCTTCTCTTCTGCACTCCTGATTAGATTCAGATCTCCTCCCAGGAAGATGTTCCTTCCTTGGGCAGTCAAAAGGTCTAGGGAGAGTGATTCCCAGCAAGAAGCTTTGTCTCTGAAGTGGGGAGGAGCGTAGACATTATATATAGAGAAATCTTCTGCTGTGACTGAGCTTTGCATGTCTAACCTTATCCACCATCTGTTCTGCCTGTGGTCTTTGAGTTTCCATTTCCTTTTGTCCCATATTGTCCCTATTCCGCCTGAAGCTCCCATTGCACTTATTGCTATACCTTCATAGTTTCTACTTCTTTTCATGCTGGTTTGGAATTCCTGGTCCGTTATTTTGGTCTCCTGGAGTAGGAGGAAGCCTGGATGTTCTAATTTAATAAGATCTCGGACTGCATTGGCTTTTAGGGAGGAGCCCATCCCCCTACAGTTCCAAGAGACCAAATTCATCATTTACCATTTTTGTTGTAGGCCCCAGATTTCTCTTTCATCTTCTCTCCGCTTCCTTTGGTCTTGTCTAAATATGAATCCATTGGCTGCTGAGTCCCCGTGGCCATTTCTTTGGCCGCCAGCTCATCCCTTATCTCTTTGTTTGACTTCCTTCCAGCTTTTCTTGGTGGATCAGTGGAGGTGATGTTTTCTTTTGATTTGTTCCTAGTGAGGATTCTTCCGACTGATGGGATGGGGGAGCTCTGTCGAGGAGAAGAGGGGATTTCCATGTTGCATTTCGGAGAGGGGGGAGGGGACGGGGGATCCTCTGTAGACAGAGCTTCAAAAGGATTGGTGGAGCGAGGGGAGGAAGGGCCGGCGCCCGAGGGCTGGGAGAGGGGGATGAGAGATTCAGAGGGGGGTTTTGAGGATGTTCCTGGAGGGGGGTTTGGTTTTTTCCTCTTAACAGTTTCCCATGCTTCTTCTGGAGTTTCTACAGAGTTAATTGAGTCTAAAGGTTTAGATTTACTGCATCTATTCGCAAAATGTCCGTATTCATGACATACCTTGCATTTGAATGGCAGCTGCTCGTAATCCACTTGCTGTATGTGCGTCCACTGGTCGACTTTGAGTTTGATTGCTTCAGGTAACCCTTTCCCCAGATCCACTTCAACGCAGATCCGGGCACATGCGTGCATGTTCTCCTTTGGCTTCGATCTATCAATGTATTTTCCCACAACGTTCCCTATGGCTCTGACTGATTCATCTCCCCAGCAGTGAAGAGGCAAGTGGGGAAGGCGCACCCATACCGGAACAGCGTTGGGGACGTCCATCTCAGGATCGAAGTCGGGGGTCCATCTATTGAGATAAATACCTCGAGTGTCCATGAAGTAAGGCCCGTTTCGGAATATGAGATTGCGATCCTCTACAGTCTCGAAGAGGAAGGTAAAAAACCCCCTTCCACAGAATCTTATTGCTATCTTTCCTTGAACCATCACGTTCCAGTTTCTCTCTACCCATCGTTGAACAGTGCGGGGTGAAGGCCATAGCCCCGTGAACTGGCCAACCAGGCCTCTTTCTGCAAGAGCAACAGCTGATCTTCTTGGTAGGGCTGGGGGGAGCGAGACTTCCAGAATTTCATCAAGTTTTTTAATGAACTTTGAGGCTGAAGGCCGGATTTTCTCCGAAGCATTCTCAGGGATGAGCGAAGCGAAGGACTTCATCAGGTCATCTGGATCCCTGAAGGGGGGATCCATTGCAGGCCGAGGCTCAGCGCAACAGGCGCTCCAGCAGAGGGTTCGAGGAGGGCAGCAGGCCCTGGAGGAAGAAGGGGCAGGAGGCCCAGACGGAAAGCAGGGGGGGGAGGCAGCCCAGCAGCTGCGCTGCCAGGCGCGGGCGCTCAGAGGGGGATCAGGATCGCAGCAGGGCGCGGGCAGGGTCGCGCTGCCAGGCAGGGTCTCGTTCCTAGAACCTTTAGTGCAAGAATCTATTGTCAGGCTAAATCCAGTTTGATTTTCCTTGTTAGATTTTGTGGCAACAATGAACAATAATTGTTCCAAGGTGATGTGGCTACGTGAGGCAAGTTCACATCCCTCCACTAGAAGCCTCCATGAATTCCATCAAACAACCTAAGCAATGAAATTCGGTCAGTTGCCCCTACAAGAACATTGTAGAAGCCCCATTCGTCTTCGAGCCATCCCTAATTCTTTGAAGGGGTATCCAAACTGCCACATGCCAACTAGGGGTTGATGGCCTTCTCCAGGTTGCACAATGTTCCTCAATCCATATAGTGTGCTCTCCTAGCAAGTGGATTCTTTAAGGGGCCCCAATGAAGGGCACCCATCAAATTGTGAAGATAACTCCAATGCCTAAGGGAATAACACTAAACCTGTAACGATTAGAGTTAAAGCATCCACTGAGCAATCTATCTCACCTGTGCAAATCCATCAAGGATTATTTCTAATATGCCAACCCATCTTGGACCATTTAGGAGTTAAACATACACCATGTACCCAAATCTCAATAAGCACCCCAAGCATGGTGTAAACACTTTCAAAGTAACCTTGAAAGTCAACACTTCCTCTTTAGAAGGAAAGTGTTTACGTTGACAAATATCGACTCCCTTTGCAATTCTACCAAATCTGTTCCTTGTTGGGGTCTTGGAATCAAACCCTGTCATTTGCGAAGAATTTGTCACCCATGCTATCCCAACATCCTGAGTCAAAATCAACATAGAACACATTATGAGTTATTTAGGACATTTTATAGAGATGATCACATTTCTATACAGGATCAAGATAGGTGTATCGCATCTATCAAAGTCACAAATATAGAGATCCATACATGTTAACTACTCGATCCTAGAATACGAAGCTTGTGGTATAGGCAATAATCCATGTAGGGTCATCATCTTGTGAACACGAGAGTCCCTCTCATACATCTTAAATCTTTTGGCAATTGGACCAAGATGAACTAGATTGATCCCCTCGCGTAGAGAAAATCCTAAAGTAAGAGTAATATCATGGTGAATTTCTTCTGTACAAGAGAGTCCATGATCCTTGGAAAGAGTATCATCATGGGAAACTCCCTTTATTTGAGAGAATCCATGATTCCTAGTTTTGTACTCTTTAATCCTCCCATTAGTTGCAACTTTGGAATCAATCTCAACATCGTCCTCCCTCAAAGTATCATACTTCTTCTTTAGTGTACAATTAGAAGTCTCACGAATGGAAGAAACCAATGCAACATAACTAGCATATGTACTAGGAGGAACAATTGCCCCTAGGAATTCCTACATGCTCTCGAGCCTCTAAATTTGGAACCCCAAACTTCTCATCCTCCTTGATCATTGAAGGAGAATCTTGCGAATTAAAGGTTCTTGCATCCTAATCAACACCATATGCTATTAGAGCATTTGCAGTTGGTGTTGAACTTGGATCTATGATCTCTCATCATGCATGTGCCTCCTCAAAGCTGGAAAGCTCTTCTACTGTCCTAGTGGAATATACACATGCCATGGATCAACAAGTAGCCCTTGGACTAGCTAGAATACAATCATTGATGGTGCACTATTGTCCCTCAAAGGAAACCGTCCAATGTTTATATATCATACAAGAAACTGAAAGGAGGTTCTTCATCAAACGAGGAACCAACAAAATGTGATCTAGCTTAAGAACGTCACCTGAAGGCATTTGAAATGAAATGGACCCAATTTCTCTCACATGTTTAGTGGCATCATTGCCGAGCTCCACAGTCATGCCTCCTTGCTCCTAAGTTGTATTGAACAAAGACCTCTCATATATCATGTGCCTTGAAGCTCCATTATTATTAAAATTGACAACTAGGGCCAAACTACATGTGGGTCATTTGATTTATGGCAACTGATATTTTTCTTGGATCCCTCTCATCGAGAGGTGTAGGATTGATCTAAAGATCATCCGATTCCGATAAGTATTCATGAAGTTATGGGTTTATTTGTGTTATAAGACAATTCATCAAGTTCGGCCAGCAACCAAATAACCCCCACATGTGCTCAACGTTTTAGTATAAAAGGAGGTGACTTGATAGTCATTTCTACGCACACTTCACTCTTGATTTCTTTCCACTTGTTCTGGGTTTTAGTGGCAAGAGAAATTCAGTTGATGAAGCCTTAGATGCAAGAGGAAAGGATACTAAGGGAGCTGCCTTAGAGATGATGCCCTAGCAAGGAAAACACAGTCCTAAGGAGGATGCCCTAGCCACAGTCCTAAGGAGGATGACCTAGCCACAGACTTAAAGGATGTCTAGCCGCAGTCTGCCCTAATCCAAGAAGACGCAGTCATGTTGTGAAGGAGATAGCCCTAAGTTGGAGGCAAAGGAACTCTGTCTTAGCCGCAATAAAGGAGCGCTGAACAACGTGGTTATAGAGGTCCGTTTCATGATATTTTGGAGGGCCAAGTTTGTTGTAAGGGAGGCCGAGATTACTCCCTAAAGGGCCGAGACAAGGAAAGGCTGTTGCAGCCTGCGTGGAGGAGTTCTTAGGTGTTTAACTCATGGTGATGGGCTGCGTAGGTTGTTGTGGGTAAGCTTTTAAACCCTATGAGCAGTTTACAGGGCAACGTAAGGTGTTTTGAATGGGTTGTAGGTAGTAGCAGAGGTCTGTGGTAGGCTGCAGGGCTAGCCACTCCAAAACAGGCCAACGTGGAAGTGTTAGGGGCTGCCATATGCCTAGAATAACAACATGTGGAGGTAGCTATCTACCTTGACTAGGCCGCATTTTATTGAGGTTATTCAAGGTATGTTTTGGGCATGATTGTTGGGTTGCTGTAGGTTACTATGGGACAACAACAACAACAAGGTGCAACAAGCACATGGGACAATAGTGGCAAGCATGTTGGAGTAAGCACATGGGACAACAATAGCAAGCATGGCGCTGCAAGCACATGGGATAGTAGTGGCAAGCATGGTGCTGCAAGCACATGGGACAACAGTGGCAAGCATGGCGCTGCAAGCACATGGGACAACAATATGGCGACATGGTACAACATGCCACATGGGACAACAGTGTGGCAACATGGTGCATCAATGGCACATGGGACAACAATGGTACATGATGCAGTACAATGATGGGTACAATCATGATTAGTGAAGCATGATGAGATGCAACATAGTGATGATGGGTGCAACATGGTGCAACTTCGTGAGGTGCAACATCATGATGAGGAGCAGCATAATGATAGGTGCAGCATGGTGAAGGAGTCACCTGGGAAAATCAGTTGAAGCAACATGTCTTCAGCTGAGTTCAACTACCTCATGTATCATCTACTTAGAGATGATCTATGCTCTTATTTAGATAAGTCAAAGTGTTGACTTTTGTTGTATATGTACTATCTCTCTCTCTTTGCTAAACTATTGAAGAACTTATAAGAAGAATTG
>APFE031628611.1:10995-66213 GCA_000404065.3 Pinus taeda
AGGGGCATGTTAGGCCCCTATACTACTAGTGTAACCCCTTATTGTTATTAGTACAACCCCCTTATTATATTGATGTACCCATGTAGTTCCCATATTGTTACTATTGTGCCCCATAGAAGCCCACTATTGTTATTATTGGGTCCTCTATTGTTATTATTGAATTTTTGATCATTGAAGGGACCGTGTTAGGTCATGCAATATCTCAACAAGGACTACAGGTGGACCCTAAAAAAATTGCCATCATCCAAAGGGTCCCACCTCCTCAGAAGGTGAGAGATGTCAGAAGTTTCCTAGGCTTAGCTGGGTATTATCATTGATTCATTAAAGATTTCAACAAGCTAGCCTGTCTGTTGTTTGGCCTTTTAGGTAAAGATTTTGAGCTTTTATGGTTGGAAATCTGTTAAGAAGCCCTACATACCTTGAAGAGAAAACTCGTGACTACCCATATACATTACAAGCAAAAACTTGTCAAAGGTAGAGTTAAACTATACTGTGACCGAGAAGGAGCTCTTAGCCATCATGCATTCCTTAAACAAATTTAGACATTATATCACAGGTTATCAAACCTTTGTGCACACTAATCATGCTGCAATTAGATATTTAATGAACAAACTAGATGTAAATGCTCGCACTATTGGATGGTTGCTTTTACTGTAGCAGTTTGATTTGACCAATGTTAATAAGCCTGGTCAAGAAAATGTTATTGCTAAATTTTTGTCTAGACTAAAATTTCCTGTAGGTGAAGAAGGAATGGAGGATGATCAAATGCTAGATGAACACTTGTTTGATATCTCAGTACTCTCTCCATGGTTTGTTGATACAAAAATCTAATTAGTTTCAGAATAATTCCCACCACACTTTTCCTAAAAAGAGAAGAGAAAGATAGTAAGGAAAAGTGCCCCTTTCACCTCGATTATGGGCAATCTCTTCAAACTTGGCCCAGATCAGATCTTGAGAAGATGTGTCAGGGAGGAGGGGGTCTTTGACATCCTATTGACCTATCATGACGGGCCTTGTGGAGGTCATTTTGCAGCAAAAGGAACTGCCTTCAAGATACTGCAAGAAGGCTACTATTGGCCAGCTCTTCATTAGAATGTGAGGAGATATACGAATCAGTGTGATCAGTGTCAAAGGTTGGGTAAACCTACTTCAAAAGATGAAATTCCCATGCAACCTCAAGTGACTATGAGCCATTTAAAAAGTGGGGCATGGACTTTGTGGGGCCTATCAGCCCTCCTTCAAAGCAGAAACAATACATCATTGTGTGCACCAATTACTTGACAAAGTGGGTAGAGAAAAAAGAAATCAAAGCAACGACAGAGGAAAAAGTAGCTGAATTTTTGAGGGAGAACATATCCTACACATTCGGGTATTCAAGGGATTTGGTCATAGATCAAGGTAGCTAGTTCACTTCCAATTTGATTGAAGACCTGCTTACACATCATAGAATCAAGCCGAGGACTTCCACTGCTTACCATCCACAAACCAACGGGAAAGTGGAGGTCACTAACAGAGCATTGGAAGGGATCCTGACAAAGGTATTGAGCAGCAATAGGAAAGACTTGGCAGACATATTAGTTGAGGCCACTTGGGCCTACAATACAACATGGAAGACCACTAAAGGGTTCAAACCCTATGAGCTGGTCTATGGGAAGAAGGCTTTGCTATCAATAGAATTTGAATTGAATACCCTGAGGATGGAAGCTCAGCTGGACCTAGACGTTAGCCATGCACAAAAAGAAATATTACTCCAGCTCAATGGATTGGATGAACATAGAATGCAAGGCCTTCTCCATACAGAGGTAGTTCATCTTCAGAGAAAGATATGGCATGACAAAAAAATCAAGGAGAAGCAATTCCAAGAGGGAGATTAGGCACTATTCTATTATTCAAAATACAAATATTTCAAGGGAAAGCCAAGGAAAAGATAGCTAGGACCCTACACTGTGGAGAAATGCAATGATAATGGTTCAGATCTAATCAGAACCATTGATGATGAACCCATCCCCATGCTTGTCAATTGACATCAATTAAAAGTCTACAAGAAACCCCTCTCCAAGCGAGAGTTCGTTGAAGATTTGAATAAGACATTGATGGTAGTGGAGCATGTCTTAGCCTCCACTTCACCCACTCACTGAAGAAAAAGAAAAATAAAATAAAAAATAAGGACTCAAGTGAAAACCTCCCTAAGGTGCTTGAGTCCCATCGTTGGGTTGAAAACCTCTTCTGAGGCAACCCAATGATTTCAAAAAAGAGAAGAGAGAAAATAAGACCCCTAGGTGAAAACCTCCCTTGGAAGCACCCTAGGCAGAAAATTAGGGTGAAAACCTCCCTAAGGTGCCCTAGTTGTTTTCAAAAAAAAGGAAGAAAAGAAGAAAAAAAATGAATTTCCAGCTGCATTGCAGGTTTGCAAGAGGATTACAGGGAGCAATAGAAGGTGCCAAGGGAGCCTTGAAACCAACACCAGCACCTATCCTACCTTCCCACACCTCTCTCTATCATTCTTGGCATTCTTTTCACCTCAGTGTGCTTCTTTTTCAAAAACTGTGTTTTCTACAGGAGGCTCCTGTAGGAATTATACAAAGCTAGAAATGGATATAAAAGGCAGATTGAGGGACAAGGAAGCTTCATAAAAGATCTATAAATCCTTATATAGTATTAAAACCTCCTTGCCATCATTTCCAAGCCTGCATCACATCCCAAGCATCATTCTTCTTCTTGCCCAAGAAAAACACAGAAAAAATAGTTTTTTTAGGGAAAAGAAAAAAGAACAAAAAAATAAGAAAGGAAACAACACCATCCACCTCACCTGAATCCTACCTATTACCTCTCCATATATATGTAGATCTTTGGCATCATCCTCATAGATCCAAGAACTGAAAGAAGATGAAGTTTCAAAGGGAGAAGCAGCTACAGGAGCTCCTGTAGGAATTCCTATAGCAACTGATCCCATTAAAATCCAACATCAGCAGCAAGAGGGTGCAAATATGAAAGTTGAAGAAGAAACCTAAAGATCAGATCCAGCCAGAGAGGAACTTTCACAAAGCATGGCCACACATTATCAAGTAGACAACATCCATCAAAGGAAACAAAGACATGCAGCAGAGAGAGAGAGCCACAACACCTCATAGCAAGTGCATTAAGATCTCAGGTAAGCAACTAACCCGCTCCTTTGTTTGCATTTGTGTAATTAGAAGGCATGCAACAACAATGAGATGGTTGAGGTTAAATGAGGGAAAGGTGGCCAGTTAACTTGGCCACCTTCATCTAGTTGACTCTACTCATCTGAAGATGTCACCCACACATGCACACAGTAAACTCAAGAAAGATGTCAGTGACAGGAAGTAGAGGAAGTGTGAAATCCGATGCAATCATGAGGGATGATGATGAAGATACGGCCATGATGACAAGGTAGGTGGGGACCAATGGTCTGAATATGGCCAATGTACACTTGGCCATCTCACCCTCCATCGCCGGAAATATCCATAAAAAGAAATAAGTACTCCTCCCCGAGCACTCTCACTAACTTTTCCTTCATTCTCTCCTCAAAAATCTGCTCCTGCAGTCTCCTCATGCCCCCACAGCCTCGTAACCATCGTTCTTCATTAATCTCACCCATATTCCTTCTCTCAGCATTTTTTACAAGATCACTTACAAGGTCTGCAGGAGAACCTACAGGCATTCTATAGGAGGGACAACAGTCTTCTACAGGAGGGCCAATGAGTTGTTTTCAAGGGAGAAAACATGGGTTTTAGCACAATTCTCAGGCTGAGAAGGTAGTTTCTATGCATACCCCTATTGAATATCAAAATATGCAAGCATTGGTTCAATTTTGAGGAGGAAATAAATCGTTTATGTGGAGGAAATACATAAAAGAATTTCTGCTTATTTCTTAAAAAAAAACACAGTCTCTTTGTTTCTCTATTTTTCTTCAAAAATTGTTGTCTCCATCTCAACATTTGGTTTCTTGAGTAAGCATAAACAAAATGGCAGGAGGTTTTATGAGGAAGGAGCCCACCAACTCCTCCAGGCTCCATGCACATCCCCAAGTAGTGAACATATTCACCAAAGCAAATTGGATGAACTTCTTTGACAAATTCCGATGGTTTGATGAGGAAATTTCTCAAGAATTTTCCCATTCTTTGGTCCCTCACACCAGAACACATGCCACTATCACGTTTTAGAGGAATTTCGATGGAGATAACCCCTGAATTTATCAATATGTTCACTACCATTCCTCTTGGGTTGCCTTGGAGTAAGGATGAAAAACCAATTGGCCAGGCTACCAAGAAAAACTTCTTCCAAAACAATGAAACCCCTGTGGAAGACAAAAATTGCATAATAAGGGCTAGCATACCATATCCTTGGGATGAGGTTAGCTACTAGATAATCATGTATATTTCCTATGAGGGGAGGTACAACATTGTCTATGGTTACCACTTTAGAATCCCTCATGGATTAAGGTATGGCATGGACACTTCAGCCACTCAGGAGCTCAACAACCCCTACTTCCTTCTATAGTCCCTCATTGAATCCAGTACTAAAATAAAAGTAGGAAATCTAGAGCAACTAGCTCACCATGCATTAATCAAAATTTTAGTGGAAGAACCATCCATACATTTACACTCCCTATAACATGGGAAATCTTTTGAAACATGAAAGCTAAAGATGACATAAATACCCTGACCTATGATATCAGTCCTATTGGCAGTGAGGAGGAAGAGCAGTAAGGGGGAGAAGGTGAAGCAACTGGTGATTTAGAAGAATAGGAAGGGAAGAAGGAAGAAACCAAGATAGAGGAGGAGAAAGTTGAAGAAACAGAGCAAACAAAGACAGAAGAAGGAGAAAAAGGGGCAGAGAAGACAGAAGTGTCCCCTGAGACTCTAGAAAGAGAGGTAGCAGCTGCTCTCACTACCCTCAACACACCAATTAAACCAAAACAAAAGAGGAAAAGGAAGACCTCAATGTATTTCAGGGCTAGGAAGAGAACAAGGATCAAAACAGGGAAACCTTAGCCTTCTTCAAAAGTGCCAATTATAATTGAAGATTCACTCTCTGACCAAGGAAAGGAATCCCCTTCCAAGGCACCTGACACATATGAGAGGGGGACTCCTTTATCTCCAACATGGAAAGAAAAGGTAGAACTACAAGACCCAAAAACAATCCTACATGAGGCATAGATAGTTCTATAGGAGACATTGCCAAAACTACAAGAGACCCAAAATCTTGAGAAAATGATCGAAGGACAACCACAAATAAAGGAGGAAGCAATAGAGCTACAAGAACCTAATCCCTAACCTAGTCTTGGATCCTACTACAATAATTTTGAGGGGGGAGAATAATTCCACAAAAAATTGTAATTCCATTATTGTTTGAATTAGAGAAAGAAAGAGTAAGGACCCATAGGTGGATACAAATAGCCAAATCCAAAGGAGTTGAGGATATTGGACATATGGAGAGTAGATTCAGAGAAATGGGTAGAGAGTTAAGTGCTATCAGACACAAAGAAGCAATCACAAGAAGTCACCTTGAAACTAAAAATGAATTGCTAAGAAGATAGCTGCAAGAGAAAGAGACCCAACTAGCATGCATGGCTAGCTAGTCCATGGAGGCATTGAAATGTAGGACACTAGCAAAATCCTATGGCCTATATCTCAACGACCAATGGTTACAATTTTAGATAAAGACTTTGGCACAAAGAGGCACAATGCCTTTCCAAGATTACAGGTAGTTTATGGACCTGTGTGACCAAAGCACATCAAAAGATAAGGCAAAGATTGCAGAATTCTACCTGCATAACATGGCCCTCACAGACATGAATGTGTGTGACCCTAATGCTAGGCTAGGGGACTTGCAACTAATGACCATGGCCTCATGGATGAACCATGAAGATTTAAAGGCAGTAGAAATAAGAATTTTGATGATAAAGGAGAAGAGTGAGCCATTAATGATTAAATCTGAGCCATCAAACCCCATGGCACCCATCAACACACACAACCTACTTGCCAATAATCCTTAGAATGCCCCTAGATATATTAGTGATGAAGCACAAGCCATTGCATATTTTGAGGATATGGAAATGTTACTTGGGGATGAATTTGTGCATGCATGTATGAGGAGATGGAACACCTTACCACATAGTCTGTAGATCAAGGAATATCATTCCTGAATGAGGATGAAGGAGACATTAAGGAGAGTTCCAATGTACAAGAGCTTCATGCAGAGGCTGAAGGTCAATTAGATTGGCCTCAAATGAAGTCCCCCGCTGTTGCTAGGAATCCTGTAAGGCAGAAGAGAAGAAGAAGAGTAGGAGTAGTGGGAGGAGATAGACAAGAAGGTAGGATTCTATGATAGGGAAGAGGAGACCACATCAAAATCATGGGATGCTAGGGAGGCCACCAGGGAAATAAAAGATGAGGAGATGGACTAAGCTGCTCATAGGGTGAGCAATGCTTATATTAAAGGGGCGATGATGAAACTCATAAATGGGTAGTTATATGGGCTCATTTTACCTCTTAACCTAGTCAAATCACCCATTCTCTTAGCTTATTGTATGATTTTCTGATTATATTTATGCTTATAGAGTGAGTTGAGTTAGTTATGATGCCATGTGGTCTAATATGTGTTTAATGCAGATTATTGATGAATTTTGTGGTCAAAGTTAAGGATCCATTGGAGAAATGGTAGCAATAACTCGAAGTGGACAAAGGACAAGACTTATAGGATGGAATCCACCTCATTTATTACTCCTAACTTCGAATTCCCCTTCATTCAGCTCGGAGTACAAGCAACCAAATCATACACTAGAAGGCAACCGAGCAAGTGGAGGATGACTCATGATTATCTCGAGTTTTGGGAGCCAAGCCTCCCTGATTTTAAGGAAGCTATTGGTAGCTTCATTTCTATAAGTAGAGAGGCATAGGGCCTCAGTAGTGTTGGATTTATGTTGTATTTTTTCTTATGTAAACTCTGCTCAACTTCGAGCTTATTATCTTGACAATTCATGTAATATTGTTATTGTTTTGAGAATAAAGATGGAATCCTTTTTGAGTTAGCACTGAGTTACCTCAGAGGGCTGAAGCTCTTGGGTTATATCTCAATCCAAGCAGCCAAGCTCCTATTTACATGTATTTGTATGTTTCATTTCAGTTTGTAGATTAGGTTGTTGCTAGATGCATTTTCTTTTATGGTTAAGAATAGGTTGCTTTTGATGATTTAGTAGGTTTCTTCCATTTATGCTTTCTATAGTATGTTAAGAAGTGATAAATAAAAGATCTAAAATTCTAGCAATAGTTCCTTGGCCTCTCTTCCTCCCTTTGGGACAATGATTTGAGGCAAAAACCCTCTTGCTTCCCCCAAAACATAGATGTTCCTCATTCAGAGGACTTCTAGTGTTTGCAACTCTTTAGTTGGTTAACAGTCTAGTTTTTCTTTGCTTCAAAACTTCGTCATCAGGATCACTTATTTATTTACAATAGTCCTCTTTCATGCTCTCCTTCCCTACAACAGTTATCACCATTTCATTTCATAGATCATAGTCTATTTTGATGCAAAAACTCTGCTTTTCTATATGCACTTATTTCATTGCTTGCTTAATCTCATTGGTTGACTATCAATTGTTTCTGTAAAATATATCTTCTAGTAGTATGCCAACCTATCATCCATCCCATTCTCCAACGGATCCATGCCCTATAGGTCGCCCATGTCTCCCCTCAATTCTGCCTTAGTTTCCTGCATTTTCCATAGAATTTCTTCCTCTCTCCTTGAGAAAATCCAATCATCTTTCTCTCTCCTAATGATTCTTGGTAGGCCCCAGGTGCCCTAACACTTCATTCCAACCTTCATCCACCTTTTCCACCCACTCTCACACCTTCAAAACAGTGTAAACGTCTCTCGGCCTCCTCTTGTAGGCCTCTTGTAGATTTCCTATGTCCTCTTGTAGATTTTCTTATAGGCTTTCATTTGAAGGCCGAGTTTGGGAAAACCCTCCAGAAGGCCACCTGAGACCTACTAGGACCTATCCACACCATCCTACATCTACTCAAGTCCCAAAACCACCCTCCATGCAACCTATTCACTGCCACATTCACAAACAAATAAATTACATGCATGACAAATTCACATAAAAATCCAAAAAGGTGTTTTTTGCTCATTTACTTACAAAAATAGCTTAGTTAGATGTTTTTTACTCCCTTGAGTAAGTAATGGCATTATTTTCATGGTTTTCATAGTTCTCTCTACAAAAGTAGGGTTAGTTGCTTAAATAGGATTTTCTTGGTTTGCTTTACATTTTAGTCTCCCTTTCTGCAAGTATAATAACATTTGTAGAGTAATCTCTCTTTTTCATTTCATCACATATAGAGCTTCTTCTTGAATCCATAGAAGTTGGCTTGAGCTCCTAGTGATATTGCACCAGCTAACCAAGTGACAACCTGCAGTAAGAACTAGTACTTGTGCATATAGCACCGTCGCTTCCAAGTTTGTTACGAACTACTGTGTTGATAAGAGTAAAGTAGGTAGCCCAAGAGTTGTAGCATTATTGATGAAATATTGGTGCTCACAACATTGATCAAGGATGAAAATCAAGGTCATGATAATGATATCAATGAAAAATCCAAGATCACCTATGTGGAAATCTCAAGAGAAAATCATGGCGCATTAATTATGTCAACAGTAATGAAGTTCCCAGTGAGACAGAGGTGCAACAAGGATGATGATACCAACAACGATGAAGAAGAGGATCGATGTCTTGGTCTTGGAGAGGCAGATTATGGAAAGGGTCATGGTTTTGGTATTCGTCAATGGAATATCTATGAGAATAATTTTGCTTGGGTTTTCCTCTTCATGAGGGATAGGTTTTGGCCCTAGAAGAAAGCCAAATATTTGTGTTCTTGTCTCTTTTGTTTTAGGTAGAATTTTGATGAAGTAAACAGACACACTAATAATGGATGGAACATTAATTTAAGATAAATTGTATAAATTCTTCAAAAAAATTTCTCATAGTAAATAAGAATCATCTTCTTATGTTTGACCTAGATTCTTCAACACGGTATCAACTTTCGTCATAGAGTTTGTGATCTTCTAAACTGATAATTAATTTCCAATGATTTCTTTAGCCACGTTCACTTATGTCACATACATCATTAAGTAATTATACATAAACAATCTCAACAACAATGCAATAATAATATTAGGATCATAAAGAGATAGCCAAGCACAAATGAGACATAATTTTACACTGTGAAAAGCCAAACTCTCGAAAAACCCAACAATCATTTCTTAGGAGAAATAATTCAACTCAGTAAAAGTACAATCTAATTTTCCAATCAAAATGACTATAGGCCTTACTATGGCCACTAAGAATTTCGGTCAACCTCAGTCAACTGGGCCAAAACATGGCCTACTGTAGCTACCAAACACTCAGTCAACTTCCTAGGAAACTACCCTGACAGAGCTCTGTCAATTCCTTCAGCAATTTGAGCAAACAATGCCTTGGAAATTTCTGTCAAAGAGTGGTCAACACTAGTCAAAAAATTTTCTTCTTCTCTCTCTCCTTTGCACATGTGAACTAAAAACAAATGATTTTTGTGACCGAGGTGGATCTAGAGACGCACAGGATAAGGATGGCTTATGGAAGCTCAAAAATCAAAGTGATAAGAATGATTCCAAACCAAGACCAAAGCATATATCTTGTCATCCTAATCACAACAGTGCAAATGGTTCCTCAATCCGAGCTCGTATGAGAGAGAACGAGCCAGTCAAAGTTGGGTTGTGAGCCATGTTTAAGTGTCCTACAGTTTGACCAACCCCAGGGCATGAAACCTAGCTCCCGAAATTGGGAGAAATTATAGCCTCGCTAAATTGCCAAATATCCCTTATTTTCGAAAGATTTGTAAAAAGCCTCTAATTAAATAAAAATTCAAAAACAAATTATGAGGTGGCGGGCCATGACCCCCTGCCACCTCCCTTCCCAACTGCATTATAAAATAAAACGTTTTATGGCCTGACAGGCCATGGCCCTTGCCGACCCTCCCTCAACCACCACACAACACAAAATTAAAATGTCTAATGTTGGGTTTGTGGCCATGACCCCGTCAAAACCCCCAGTCCACCGCAACACAAATGATATTACAACAGGGTGAGTGGGCCACCTCCGGTGGACCCAGCCCACAGCCCAACAACCACACTAACTATATGTCATATGATTAATGAGAGGTTGGGGGGGATCAAACCCACCTAGCCCACATGGGTTGGCCCCCACTGAGTAGCCCCATGTGGTGGTGTACACCAACAAACACCACCCCAAAAAACCACATGTCGTTTGAAAAAAATTTAGCGCCATATAAACGGTTAACAAAAAAAAATGTGTTGCATGCTAATTGGAGTGGGCGGTGTTTGAAATCGACCCACCTTGATGCCATCCTCCAACTATACCAATGACCCACAAGGGTCCTCAATGATACCTCCGCCCACAAAAATGTATATAAACTTCTCAGTTCTTTAGTGCATCGATGGAGGTCAGAGAACAACGAAACAGATCCACGTGATGCCAAAAAGAACAGAGGCCAAAGAATGGCACATTTTTCGAGAAAACCATTTTTAATTAATTTTTATTGTGGGGTGGAACCGTGAACTTGGGAATAGCATAGGCAAAACAATGATTGGGCAAAATTCTCAAGAGGGTGAAATTTTTGCAGTGTCCAAATTAGACAAATTTTATGTCAATCTTACACCTCTCAGCGACATGAACCTAATGGCATAGTTAGTTTCCTGATCTAAGTAGCATATTTTCAGAGGACTCAGAGGAGGGAATCTTTGAGGAATCTAGGTGGAATCTAAAAGATTCGTTAAGCCCCAAATTTTCACTTTCTCAGAATTCAAAAATTTGGTAGTCGATTTGCACTATTCGACACAACAAATCTGATGGTGCATTCATATTTTCCATTTACTCATTTCATTTTTCGGCCACTTTTCAAAGTGAAGTGCAGGTGTCAGCATTAAACATGCAATCAAACATTCCATGAGATTTGACACCACGAGATTGATGATACATCCAGCTTCAGCAGTTTGACATCCTTTGCATTAGATGGCCCCAAGATGTGAGGTATATGCAGTATGTTCATATACTTCTTTTGCTAAGAGATGATTGTGCTGCACAGATCCTAGTTTGATGTTTGATGTGGGATCTTTTTTTCTTTATTGTTTCATAATTCATTCTTGATGTGACACATAATCATTTGTGGGTTGTAATTGTTGCCATGATTCATCATGTTTTTGTCTAAAATCTCTTTGTCATTATGTTGACGGGATACTCATGTGTCGTCATGTATTTCTGCATTGAGATCCATTTTATGCCATGTTGGTGGGATGCTCATTATCATCATGCATGAGTTTAGGTCATACTGATAGGAGTCCTTTTTGGATGAGATTTCCTTTACGAGAGCATCTCTTGGAGCCACTCCTGCATGAGGGCATTTTCCCTGTATGATAGTGACGTCACCTCTTATGTACATCATCATTATTGACAACAATTAATGTAGTGGCCTATACCATCTTAACACTGGGGCATAGAGACGTAGTCCCTCCTGGACGAAATCCATTATCAACGTCTTGTATTTTTATGTTTCTCATGATTGTCATGTTCCTTCTTCTTTACAACATGTAGATATGTTCAATTATGCTATTTTAAATGCAATTCTAATCATATCACAAAAGTAAAAGATCTTGGTTAAATCTGGGAGTTGAGTAAACTCTGATCAAGTTTGGTATCAGAGAGGTATTTGCGTGGATGTGAATTGCAAGAATGAAAAATGTAACGTGCAACAATAGAGGATGAAAAAGCAATGTACTAGACCATGCTAAAAATTTCCCAAAGGGTGGAAATAATGTATGAAGCTCTACAAAAAGAGACAGAGGAAAAGGATCAATTGCAGCTTTAGTTGCAAACCACAGAAGAGGCCTTGGAAGAACTAAAGCACAACAAATAGAATCTTCAAACATAAAATGTTGAATTGAAGATGTTTCTACATGAAGAGAAAGAGGAAAACCATAATTTGCTACAATAGCTGCAAGCTAAGGATGAGACCTTGGAAAAGCTGCAACGTGACCCATGTGAAGTAAAACGTAATTCTCTAAATTCATGTATGTGTCTTGATGATTATTTCACTATTTTTGAAAATCTTACCATAGGAATTGGCTCCAAACTATTGAAGAAAATGGGGTATGAAGGAAAAGTTTGGGTATTAATGGACAAGGCATTATCAACCCCATCAAAGTAGAAGAATTACCTCGTTAGGCAGGACTTGGGTATGTTGGAAAGGAAGTTGGGGAACGCCCCGAGACAGCTAGCAAACCACCAATAATAGATGATTAGAAGCCCTCACTAGTTCTTTCCAAATCGAAAGAGGTAAAAGATGTTGATTTTCTTTCGGTTTCGTCTTCACATAGTATGATTTTTGTTAGAGATATGGATATCCCAATTACAGGGACAAACATGAGGCTCCTTACCATGATGAGGCACGAGGAGGAAAAAGAACTTGGTATTAATAACCAAGGCATAACTCAACCATTGGACGTTGTGCAAAGACCTCAATTTGCAGGCTTGAGATACACCTAGGGAGAATGCTTGAAGGTGTCAAATGCTTCCGAGACATTGTTGAAATCGTTGAGGAAAGAGAATGATGGGAACACATCTCCATCATCCCATGGTAGTGCCCATTGCATGGAAGGAGCTAAGGCAAGCTCTCATTGCCACACTTACACCAGAGACAGCAAGGAAAGGTATAACTAGTCTCGACATTCAAATGTTCATTTCGATTATAATCATGTTGTAAAAGATGAACGTAAAACATGGAATCAAAAAACGTGTACCTTTTGTGGATTACATAACCATACATTTTCGAATTGTTGGAAAAGAATAGAAGCATGCAAAGGATGAGGTGCGGAAGGCCCTCTCAACAATATGTTAAGCAGATATGGAGGAAGAATATGTCTTGCAATCATTACAACAGATGTAGCCATCAAAGAGCCACTTGTTGGAGGCTCCACCTAGAACAACGCCTTAAGGACAAAGTGTTCGTGCATGAACCAAGTGAAACAATTGTTCGACAAGAAAAACAACCATAGGAGGATGACCCATTCATAGTGATAAGTAAAAAATAGTTTCTAGATATTTTAGCTTGCCATGGTCATGCTTTTGTAAATCATTTGTTGCATTTTAAAATGTAAAAGTGATGATGTGTTTTCCATCACTTGTTAAGAAACAATGATGTCTGGTATTATTTTTTGTTGCATGATAAACTTTTAAAGTGATGTCTTGTCTCCATCACCTATAAAAATGAAAATAGTGGTTTCCCTTATTGTTGTAAATCACGTGTTGCAGTGATGAGGCGTTTTCTATCACTTGTTGAAGCAACAATGGTATGTTGGCCTTGTTTTCGTAGCTGGAGTATTTCTTCCATTTTGATATAAAATTAACCATTAAGTATGTGTTATAAAATCATGGCAAGTGTGGGATGTCTGGGTCATTAGTTTGTCATGAAATTCAAGCATGTAATTTGAAAAACAATGTACTACAAGTTGCAGAGGTTGCAGGTGTCAGATAATTGCTTAAGGCTCCGAAGAACAAAGGTGCAGGAGATGGAAGCGAGACCTTTTTAGAATGCTTGTGATGCAGGCAATGTATAGAGAA
This sequence comes from Pinus taeda, assembly GCA_000404065.3. Classification (NCBI taxonomy): domain Eukaryota; kingdom Viridiplantae; phylum Streptophyta; class Pinopsida; order Pinales; family Pinaceae; genus Pinus; species Pinus taeda. The sequence goes on from APFE031628611.1 coordinate 24,686, forward strand.
GTTATAGATAATTTTTCATGCTTTTGGAGGACCAAAATCTCCTCAGTGGGGAGGATCGATCCAACTGGCTCTAGAGGGGATTTATGTTCATGTCATTTATTGTTTGAAAAGTTCCATCAAGTTTTGGGCAGTGATCTAGATTCTAGCCCTAAAAAGGTGGCACAAATTTTGTGGTTACATGCATCAAACTGGGAAATTGGGACTATAAACGATCCCTTGTAGGCTTATGCATGTGGTTGGAGGCCTATAGTAGCATGGATGCAAGCTTGTTCATGCGACTGGGATTCTAGGTTAGTGAAAAAGAAATTTGTCTCAAGGCTTTGGAACCTAGAAGGGTGGTTTACCTTTTGCTAGTCATGTAGCTCCCGAGGAAGGTTAGTAAGGTTTTAATTTGTCGATTCCACTTCCTTAATTGTACTTAAGAGGTTGAGTCATATCATAGTAACTCTTTATCGCATATTTACCTTGGTATACTAGTGAACTTGAGTAAGTGTGGGAGGACAGTGTTATAGAAGCTTCCAACACTATTGTATATGTTCAAAATAGGAGCTTGCATCAAGCATTGGATTTCAAGACACCCGAGGAAGTATTCATTGGCAAGAAACCCGATGTTTCTCATTTTAGAATATTTGGTTGTCCAGTATACTTTCATGTGCCTAAAGAGAAAATGAATAAGTTGGAAGCTATAGGGAAGAAAGGTATATTTGTCAGCGATAGTGAAAATTCAAAAGCATAAAGAATCTATGTACCTAGTCAAAGATATGTGTAAGTAAGTCGAGATGTTACCTTTGATGAAGACATTGACCTTTGGAAAGCTAGAGATCTCCCCATCCCAAGGAAGGATGATGATGATACTGCTAAATCACAAGAAGAACCTTCGTTATATGAGTCTATTCCTGATGTTTATGGCCTGATGGATCCTATTGATCCACATCTTAGTGATCCCTCAACCTCAAGGAAAATACCAATATGGCTTAAATATATTCTTGAAGTTTCTAAAATACATACTGCTCCAAGAGGGACATTTCGCGAAAGTAAGAAGCCTAACAGGGATCAAGGGTACTTGGCTACCATAAGTATTATTGTTCAAGTTGAATCTTTGCAATTCCAAAGAACCCGTAAAGGACCAAGTATGGAAAGATTCGATGAATGAGGAATATGAATCAATCATGAAAATTTATGTATGGGACATGGTGCCTAGACCCAATAACAAGTCCATGGTCACCTCAAAATGGGTTTACAAAATTAAACATGGAGTTGATGGAAGTGTTGAAAAATATAAGGCCAGGTTCATAGCTCGTGCCTTCTCTCAAAAGGAAGGAGTGGACTATGATGAAATATTTGCACTAGTTGCTCAATATACCACTATCTAATCTATTATTTCTCTCATTACCAGTCAGGTATGGATCCTACATCAAATGGATGTCAAGGCTGCATTCTTGCATGGCCCACTTAAGGAGGAACTTTACATGGAACAACCTTAGGGGTTTAAAGTAAAAAATAGAAGGACACATGTCTGTCGGTTGAAGAAAGCCATATATGGGTTGAAACAAGCCCTTAGGGCTTGGTACGAAAGGATTGATAGTTATCTTATGAAGCTGGGATATACAACCAGCTATGTTAATCCAAACCTATACTTCAAGTTTGAAAAGGGTATGCCTCTTATTTTGTTCCTTTATGTTCATGATCTCTTTCTAACTAGCGTAGACCCTCTCATTTATCAATGAATGAGGGAGATAAATCCTGAATTCAAGATGAAGAACCTAAGAGTAATGCATCACTTCCTAGGCTTGGAATTTTGGAAAAATCCAAGCGATACTCTCCTTTCTCAAAGGAAATACATTGTGAAGCGATTAGAAAGATGTGGGTTGGTGGAATGAAAATATGTGACTATTCCAATGGAACTAAACTTCAAGAAGCTATGTGGAAGTATTGTTGGGCCTAAATTGGTAAATCCTTTTGATTGTAGACAAATTATGGGGGAATTGATGTTCTTTGTAAACTCCTAATCAGACCTATGCTTCATTGTGAATATTGAGTCAATATATGGTTGAGGCTCATCACATACATTGGGTTGTTGCAAAAAATATCTTAAGATATCTTCTCGACACTATCAACTATGGACTGAGATGCATTACCGAGAATTTTAGACTACATGGAAATTATGATGTTGACTAGGCTGGTAGTGTGGTGGATAGAAAGAGCACATCAAGATGTTGCTTATCTTTGGGATCTGATTGAATTTCTTGGATGAGAAGGAAGCAAAAACAGATTTCTCTAAGCACCGTCGAGGCTGAATATAAGTAGCTAGTATGACCTATTGTGAAGTTATTTATTTGAGGAATCTCTTTAGTGATCTATTTGAGAATGTGTTGGATACCACCATTATCTATTGCTACAATTAGAGTGGGAATTTCCTTTCAGAGGATCATGTGTTCCATGACTGCTCCAAGGATATTGATATTAGGTACCACTTTATCCGGGATATGGTGCAATGGGGAGCAATAAGGCTGCAAAACATCAGAATAAATGACCAGGTTACAGACATCCTCATGAAGCCCTTGGGGAATATCAATTTTTGAACCTTTCGAGAGAGGCTTGGAGTCATGTAAGGACCCACCCATGAGGGTCCTGCTTGAGTTAGACATTGAGCTCTTGCAGCTCCTAGAGGCCTGGTATACTTCTTGGAGCTATGTGAAACCATAGGGTGAGTGGTTCACCTTCCCTATAGTTATGATGTGTATAGGGTGAGTGGTTCACCTTCTTCTGTGATACCCCATGATGATATATGAGAGCATAGGGTGAGTGGTTCACCTTCCTATATGGATGATGATATATGCATAGGATGAGTGGTTCACCTTCTCCTATGTCATGTGAGCAGGATGAGTGGTTCACCTCCTCTTCCATATGCCCCAACATACATCCTACCCTTGTAATCTGGGACTATTGGGAAGTGTCTCTCATCTTGCCAATGAGTTTGGAAAATAGTACAAGGACCATAGCACTATACATGGATGCATCATGTATTTTTGTACTCCCTATGTTTAGGACACATGATTTTGAACAACTTTATCGCTCAGGATTAAGTCAGATTGGGTTTCTACCCCTAGTTATGTGGATTGACTTTTGTCAATGGAGAGTGGCAAGGTCTTGTGACTAACTCTCGATTGATTCCTCTTATTATCTATATTAATATCTAGCAAGGATGAGATGAGATATAGGGATAGTACATGATGACAGGATGGCATGATAATCGATGGTCAGATATTGGTAAGTGAAATTCTCCCTAGTTGAGAGGGAGTGTTAAATTGTGAAACTAGGGCTAAATTCCACTTTGGAGAGCTTATTTGGTGGAGATAATTATTTCATTGAATTTCTCCTTTTTAGAGGACCAAAATTGACCTAAGGATCACTAAAATTAGACAAGGAGAAATATGTTTTTTAAAAGTGAAGCCCACATGTGTGCAATTTGTCAAGGTCAACTTGGAGTCAAGTTGGACAAATTGACCTTCCTCCAACCCATATATATAAGAGTGACATAAAACCTCATTTGGCACCATCACAACTCATCATATCTTCTCTCTCTTGATATGATTGGGTTGTACAAATTGCAAGCAACCTATTTCTCCCACACGTGCGGATTTCAGAAGGTAGTTTGACTAGGTGTTGACTTTATATTTCAGTTGAGTTTGACTAGTGTTGACTAGGGCTGCTTTGATCTATTTTGATTTCGATTTTCGGAGGAATAAATATGTTTGGGTAAGCCACATTGATTGGCACAAAAACTGAGGATTTCTAGGAACTTCGACCTACATTGACTGTAGGGTTGACTCTAGGTTGACAAAATTTGACTGTCGATTTGCTGACTATTTTGGATTGACTTGACCAGCAAGAGAGGCCAAGTTTCTCTCTCCTTTGTCTGAGTTGTTTTGGAAGAGTTTGACCAGAATTTAACTATTATTAACTTTATGGTTAGGGTAGAATTTGATTGTTGTTGACTAAGGGCAGATTTGTTTTAGAGCCTAGATTGACCTCGGGCTAAAGGGAGCCAATCCTAGGGTAACCACAAACCATGCTTAACCTGGTAGCTAGCCCTACCAGGTCGAGAGACAGGTCTCTCCTTATCAATCTCAGTTGAGATGACTGAATTAAATATGGATTTTAGGCTAGGTATAGTAGCTCTAGGGTTTTTCGTTGATTTTGAAGTTTTGTTGTTGGATCAAATGGAGGAGGTAGCTTTGGGTCTGAGAAATCAAGTCAGAATTGCAGGGTGTTCTGTGGGGCGAGATAGGTAGGTGTTTTTGCACTTATAATTGAGTGATATGGTGGGTCTAAGACTGGTGAGGGGCTGAGGAGGGCATGCACAAGTGATGAATCCTCTTCAAACAGCTAAAAACATCAAAAACTAAATGTATTCCCAAGGTCGAGCATTGTTATCAATGTATTCTACCTATCTATCTTGATTCATTTAGTTAAGAAAAATGAAATAGGTTTTGGCACATGTGCCACATGAGAAAAACTAATGAAAAAAAGGAGAAACAATGCCAAGACACATTACCACAAGAATCCCACAAAAATAGTTGCAAACCCTAGTTTATTTCCTTGCCAAACTGCTGTAGTGATGTACAATGAAGCTCAAAGCATCCACAAGAGTCCAACCTTTACAAATGACAAAGAAAGTACATAATATAGGCATCAAACCACATGTGCTAGCCATCCGAGGTTGAATCCATGAGAAGACTGGTTTCAACCATATCTAAACTAAGAACAGGAATATAGGCAATGGAACAACTTGCCTCTAAAACCAAGGAAACTTATTCATTTACCCCCAAACCACCTCAAAATGATGTATCTACCCTCAAGAGTCATTTTACAATCATATTTACATAACATAGCATCATTTACATTCATAGATTCATCCAAAATGAGATTAAAAGTCAACTTGTAAGAAAACTAGGCGAAATTTTGACTTTTGAGCAAAACTGGCAAAATTCATCCTATGCGCAGCGCCACTGATCCTATGTGTAACTCCTTTTCAAATTCAGATTTGGGGACCTTCCCCTTCACCAAATTTAGCCCAAGATGGATTTTTGGAAAGATCTTCCTATATAGTTTCTGGAACATCTTAAATTTTTGAATTTGGAGGTCATTTGCCCCCTAAAACGTGTAATCTCCCAAGCTTTCTACCTGTGTGTCCAAAAAGTGGCAAAGAGGTCATTTTTTATGGTTTTTTGACCTTTAGGTGACCTAGATTTGACCCAAATTTAATGCAACTTTCTGGGTTTGCTTATTTTTTCATGTTGAATACAAATATGCAAGCCATTCTTCCAACAAGTGCACCTATTGCAATTTCCTGTGTTGAAAATTTATATGCGCAACGCCACTGATTCTATGCACAACACCACTTTTAGACTGAGCTTTGGAGGCCTTCCTAGTGTCCAAATTGTGTGTAGGATAACTCGTTGGAAATCTTGTCAAGTCTACTTTCTATAACATTTTGAATTTTTCAATTTTGAGTTCATTTTCCCTATCAAAAGTCAAATATCCCAAGACTGGTCAAATGTGCAAAATGAGGCTGCCTAAATGCAAAGTGTTGTTGCAGTCAACTTTTGAAGGTCTTCCTCAACTCCAAATTGAGATCATGATAGCGTATTGCAAATATGTTTGTGTCTAGATATCCTTAGACTCATCAAGAAAGTCATTTGGCCAACAAGGCTAGGATAAATCTTTATTTTCCCAAGGTCACTCCAAAAGTACAACAACCCTCTTGAGGCAACTATATGTTTGACATTTCTCTAAAACCATGGCACCCTATGTAAAACGTGGAGGTTTTTCTTCCTTGGCCTATTATGAACAAAGATTTCTCTCACTTTTGTCAAATTCATCTTCTATTTCTCAAAACATCATTTGAGTAAAACTTATCCCGATGTGTCGAACAAGGGTTTTGTAGAAATGAAGGGAAATGAAGGGGATAAGGGGCTAATAAATTCTTGAGAAGATTTTGGAAAATAGGGAGAGATGTTAGGAAGGAAGGGAAAGTGGAATTTCAAATATTGAGTGAGGGGAAGGGGTCCAAAAGGGCAAAACACAGACCTAGCCTAGAAAATTGTCAAATTGTAGCAAGAAGCTAGGGTTTGCGGGAAAATGATGAATTTGAAGGATATCAATGATGGGAAGTGATTAAGAAGATACATTAAGGATAGAGGAAGGTGTATGAGAATCAGGATACAAGTTTTGTTGTTGATTTGACGATCCAATAGATATTACCTTCAAAACCCTAGGAGAGGGAAATGAGCCTTACCTAAGCACAACTGAAGCATGCACAAGGTGTAAAATGACCCATTGGAACCTGAAATGATGATGAAATCTCTCTGAATGATGGTAAACTCAGCTGAATGGTGACATGGACCGACACATGGAAAATTTTGAAAGGAGTGATAAATAATCCTAGACATAATACCTAGTGACCAAATTTTACTAGAAGACTCACTGAAATGACAAAATTTGACTTTGGAACCCTAAGACCACTTTGTAAGAGCATGTTTGATCATTGGTGGAAGGCTTCAAATGCTGACACTAACATTGGCTCCAATGGGGATGGTAGCTCCTTGGAGGTGCCAAGAACACCATAGACTTAGTAGCCTTATCCATTGGGCATGGAGTCAAAAACTCAAGCTGAAATTACACGACTGAATACTGATAACTCAAAGACACAAACTGAATTGAAATTGACTCAATATTAAAACACAACTGAAAAACTAGAAAATATGCTCAAAATGGAGCTTATTCAATAAAACCTAGTCTAACTGTTCCATTCATCACCTGATCAAGTGAAATGAAACAACCAATGCAACCAAGTAAGTATTCCAGCTTCTGTTTGAATTCTTCGTTAGTGCTTGCTTATGAACAACGAGAGAGAACTACTGAAAGGAAAATCCTATGAAAACTTGTAAACAGTAATGCATTACATCCTAGGCTTGGAGTTTTGGAAAAATCCAAGCGATATTTTCCTTTCTCAAGGGAAATACATTGTGAAGTGATTAAAAAGATGTGGGTTGGTGGAATGAAAATATGTGACTATTCCAATGGAACTAAACTTCAAGAAGCTATGTGGAAGTATTGTTGGGCCTGAATTGGTAAATCCTTTTGATTGTAGACAAATTATGGGGGAATTGATGTTCTTTGTAAACTCCTAATCAGACCTATGCTTCACTGTGAATATTGAGTCAATATATGGTTGAGGCTCATCACATACATTGGGTTGTTGCAAAAAATATCTTAAGATATCTTCTCGACACTATCAACTATGGACTGAGATGCATTACCGAGAATTTTAGACTACATGGAAATTCTGATGTTGACTAGGCTGGCAGTGTGGTGGATAGAAAGAGCACATCAAGATGTTGCTTATCTTTGGGATCTGATTGAATTTCTTGGATGAGAAGGAAGCAAAAATAGATTTCTCTAAGCACCGTCGAGGCTGAATATAATGTAGCTAGTATGACCTATTGTGAAGTTATTTATTTGAGGAATCTCTTTAGTGATCTATTTGAGAATGTGTTGGATACCACCATTATTTATTGCTACAATTAGAGTGGGAATTTCCTTTCAGAGGATCATGTGTTCCATGACCGCTCCAAGGATATTGATATTAGGTACCACTTTATCCGGGATATGGTGCAATGGGGAGCAATAAGGCTGCAAAACATCAGAATACATGACCAGGTTGCAGACATCCTCATGAAGCCCTTGGGGAATATCAATTTCTGAACCTTTCGAGAGAGGCTTGGAGTCATGTAAGGACCCACCCATGAGGGTCCTGCTTGAGTTAGACATTGAGCTCTTGCAGCTCCTAGAGGCCTGGTATACTTCTTGGAGCTATGTGAAACCATAGGGTGAGTGGTTCACCTTCCCTATAGTTATGATGTGTATAGGGTGAGTGGTTCACCTTCTTCTGTGATACCCCATGATGATATAGGAGAGCATAGGGTGAGTAGTTCACCTTCCTATATGGATGATGATATATGCATAGGATGAGTGGTTCACCTTCTCCTATGTCATGTGAGCAGGATGACTGGTTCACCTCCTCTTGCATATGCCCCAACATACATCCTACCCTTGTACTCTGGGACTATTGGGAAGTGTCTCTCATCTTGCCAATGAGTTTGGAAAATAGTACAAGCACCATAGCACTATACATGGATGCATCATGTATTTTTGCACTCCCTATGTTTAGGACACATGATGTTGAACAACTTTATCGCTCAGGATTAAGTCAGATTGGGTTTCTACCCCTAGTTATGTGGATTGACTTTTGTCAATGGAGAGTGGCAAGGTCTTGTGACTCACTCTTGATTGATTCTTCTTATTATCTATATTAATATCTAGCAAGGATGAGATTAGATATAGAGATAGTGGATGATGACAGGATGGCATGATAATCGATGGTCAGATATTGGCAAGTGGAATTCTCCCTAGTTGAGAGGGAGTGTTAAATTGTGAAACTAGGGCTAAATTCCACTTTGGAGAGCTTATTTGGTGGAGATAATTATTTCATTGAATTTCTCCTTTTTAGAGGACCAAAATTGACCTAAGGATCACTAAAATTAGACAAGGAGAAATATGTTTTTTAAAAGTGAAGCCCACATGTGTGCAATTTGTCAAGGTCAACTTGGGGTCAAGTTGGACAAATTGACCTTCCTCCAACCCATATATATAAGAGTGACATAAAACCTCATTTGGCACCATCACAACTCATCATATCTTCTCTCTCTTGATATGATTGGGTTGTACAAATTGCAAGCAACCTATTTCTCCCACACGTGCAGATTTCAGAAGGTAGTTTGACTAGGTGTTGACTTTATATTTCAATTGAGTTTGACTAGTGTTGACCAGGGCTGCTTTGATCTATTTTGATTTCGATTTTTGGAGGAATAAATTTGTTTGGGTAGGCCACATTGATTGGCACAAAAACTGAGGATTTCTAGGAACTTCGACCTACATTGACTGTAGGGTTGACTCTAGGTTGACCAATTTTGACTGTTGATTTGCTGACTATTTTGGATTGACTTGACTATTTTCGTTGATTTTGAAGTTTTGTTGTTGGATCAAATGGAGGAGGTAGCTTTGGGTCTGAGAAATCAAGTCAGAATGCAGGGTGTTCTGTGGGGCGAGGTAGGTAGGTGTTTTTGCACTTAGAATTGAGTGATATGGTGGGTCTAAGACTGGTGAGGGGCTGAGGAGGGCATGCACAAGTGATGAATCCTCTTCAAACAGCTAAAAACATCAAAAACTAAATGTATTCCCAAGGTCGAGCATTGTTATCAATGTATTCTACATATCTATCTTGATTCATTTAGTTAAGAAAAATGAAATAGATTTTGGCACATGTGCCACATGAGAAAAACTAATAAAAAAAGGAGAAAAAAGGCCAAGACACATTACCACAAGAATCCCACAAAAATAGTTGCAAACCCTAGTTTATTTCCTTGCCAAACTGCCGTAGTGATGTACAATGAAGCTCAAAGCATCCACAAGAGTCCAACCTTTACAAATGACAAAGAAAGTACATAATATAGGCATCAAACCACATGTGCTAGCCATCCGAGGTTGAATCCATGAGAAGACTGGTTTCAACCATATCTAAACTAAGAACAGGAATATAGGCAGTGGAAGAACTTGCCTCTAAAACCAAGGAAACTTATTCATTTACCCCCCAAACCACCTCAAAATGATGTATCTACCCTCAAGAGTCATTTTACAATCATATTTACATAACATAGCATCATTTACATTCATAGATTCATCCAAAATGAGATTAAAAGTCAAATTGTAAGAAAACTAGGCGAAATTTTGACTTTTGAGCAAAACTGGCAAAATTCATCCTATGCGCAGCGCCATTGATCCTATGTGTAACGCCTTTTCAAATTCATATTTGGGGACCTTCCCCTTCACCAAATTTAGCCTAAGATGGATTTTTGGAAAGATCTTCCTATATAGTTTCTGGAACATCTTCAATTTTTGAATTTGGAGGTCATTTTCCCCCTAAAACGTGTAATCTCCCAAGATTTCTTCCTGTGTGCCCAAAAAGTGGCAAAGAGGTCATTTTTATGGTTTTTTGACCTTTAGGTGACCTAGATTTGATCCAAATTTAATGAAACTTTCTGGGTTTTCTTATTTTCTCATGTTGAATACAAATATGCAAGCCATTCTTCCAACAAGTGCACCTATTGCAATTTCCTGTGTTGAAAATTTATATGCGCAACGCCACTGATTCTATGCACAACACCACTTTTAGACTGAGCTTTGGAGGCCTTTCTAGTGTCCAAATTGTGTGTAGGATAACTCGTTGGAAATCTTGTCAAGTCTACGTTCTATAACATTTTGAATATTTCAATTTTGAGTTCATTTTCCCTATCAAAAGTCAAATATCCCAAGACTGGTCAAATGTGCAAAATGAGGCTGCCTAAATGCAAAGTGTTGTTGCAGTCAACTTTTGAAGGTCTTCCTCAACTCCAAATTGAGATCATGATAGCATATTGCAAATATGTTTGTGTCTATATATCCTTAGACTCATCAAGAAATTCATTTGGCCAACAAGGCTAGGATAAATTTTTATTTTCCCAAGGTCACTCCAAAGGTACAACAACCCTCTTGAGGCAACTATATGTTTGACATTTCTCTAAAACCATGACACCCTGTGCAAAACGTGGAGGTTTTTCTTCCTTGGCCTATTATGAACAAAGATTTCTCTCACTTTTGTCAAATTCATCTTCTATTTCTCAAAAACATCATTTGAGTAAAACTTATCCCGATGTGTCGAACAAGGGTTTTGTAGAAATGAAGGGAAATGAAGGGGATAAGGGGCTAATAAATTCTTGAGAAGATTTTGGAAAATAGGGAGAGATGTTAGGAAGGAAGGGAAAGTGGAATTTCAAATATTGAGTGAGGGGAAGGGGTCCAAAAGGGCAAAACACAGACCTAGCCTAGAAAATTGTCAAATTGTAGCAAGAAGCTAGGGTTTGTGGGAAAATGATGAATTTGAAGGATATCAGTGATGGGAAGTGATTAAGAAGATACATCAAGGATAGAGGAAGGTGTATGAGAATCAGGATACAAGTTTTGTTGTTGATTTGACAATCCAAGAGATATTACCTTCAAAACCCTAGGAGAGGGAAATGAGCCTTACCTAAGCACAACTGAAGCATGAACAAGGTGTAAAATGACCCATTGGAACCTGAAATGATGATGAAATCTCTCTGAATGATGGTAAACTCAACTGAATGGTGACATGGACCGACACATGGAAAATTTTGGAAGGAGTGATAAATAATCCTAGACATAATACCTAGTGACCAAATTTTACTAGAAGACTCACTGAAATGACAAAATTTGACTTTGGAACCCTAAGACCACTTTGTAAGAGCATGTTTGATCATTGGTGGAAGGCTTCAAATTCTGACACTAACATTGGCTCCAATGGGGATGGTAGCTCCTTGGAGGTGCCAAGAACACCATAGACTTAGTAGCCTTATCCATTGGGCATGGAGTCAAAAACTCAAGCTGAAATTACACAACTGAATACTGATGACTCAAAGACACAAACTGACTTGAAATTGACTCAATACTAAAATACAACTGACAAACTAGAAAATATGCTCAAAATGGATCTTATTCAATAAAACCTACTCTAACGGTTTCATTCATCACCTGATCAAGTGAAATGAAACAACCAATGCAACCAAGTAAGTATTCCAGCTTCTGTTTGAATTCTTCGCAAGTGCTTGCTTATGAACAACGAGAGAGAACTACTGAAAGGAAAATCCTATGAAAACTTGTAAACAGATCCAAATTTTCCCAAATCAAATAATATAGATTCTCGATCCATCTTCAAAAATACTGCATAAGTATCTTGAAATTAATGTGCACTACGACTTAGCTCATCCAATGGATTACTTTGCTTCTCCTCATACCATGAATGCAAACTTTCATCTAAGCTTTGTGACAAGACTCATACTGATAATGACAAAGAAACCAGCTACCAAATCAAGTTTGTATCAATACTTGTTTCAAGCTCACAAGCAGCTAATGGAGAGGGGCTTCGACTGCAGACATCATCCAACTCATCAACTATTGGATCATGAAAAAACTTGAAAAGACTGTTGCAACCCATTTTATATTGATTCCAATGAGATTGCACAGTTTTCTACAGGCTACTCATTTGAATATATAATATGCAAATGACCCTTAAAAAACTGAAATGATTCAAAAGAAAATGGCACGGAATCATCTTGCATCATTTGATCATATGTTCCAGCTTCCAAGTCTTCATATGAAACCTGACATTCAATGGCATTCGAGGGCTGCAAATCTAGATATGAGAAGTCTTGAACAAGGATTTCATTGCCCTCAAGATGGTCTGATAAAAACTTATCGACGGGTTATTTTTGATTGCATGAAAGTTGTCTCTAATGAACTGAAACGAAGTAAAACAAAAGGGCAAAGATCTTTCACTTACTTCACTATTTTCTTCACTTTCCTTCTCTTTTCCATTGTTGATATGTAATAGCTGATCAATGTACTTGAACTGCTGAAAGTGAACCTCCTCCTTCCATAAACCAGCTGTTGATTTGTCTGCAAGACTAGATTCTGTTTGGAGGACATAATCATCATCATATTGATCAAACTAAGGAAAATCATTAGTATAAAACACATCATCGAGCATACATGTCAGGTCAACAGCTCTCTCTTCTCCAAGATGATCAATAAAACAATCGTTATCAGATCTATGATAAGTGGGATAAGAATGAAAATGTTTTGGATCAGCCACTTGTTCTTCTTCAATCAGCAAGCCATGGTCTTGAACATCATACTCATTCCTTGTGGTGATCTTTTGCATCATCTCTTCCACTGCACTTACCAAAATGTCGAGCTATACCTCTAAAGATGTCGATTCCTCTGGATCTCTGTCCTTCGTCTTTTCTTCCTTCAACTTTTCCCTTTTGATCAGCAAATTAGCCTCTACGTCTACTGCACTGTTTTGCATCTCTTCAAGTGTTACAAGGTTCCTTTCTCTCAGCTGAAACTCCATTTCCAATCAAAAGCATCCGGATAGTGCAAGAGATCGGATCCAAGAGGAGGTATTATATTAACCACCATTGAAAAGTAAACTTGGTTAAATATGGCAGAAAATTGTTGTACTGTCTCCCCTGTATGTTTTTTCAACTGGTTATACTCTTCTATAATCAAGAAATGGTTCTTTTTGACCACCCACCTGTCGAGGAAAACTTTGACGAACTACTAGAAATCTGAGATGCTCGCATCAGGCAGGGTTTTAAACCAACTCTTGACTTTGCCTTGCAAAGAAAGATCAAAAAGCCTAATACTGACATCTTTTTCATCAACTTCATAAAGGTAAATAAAAGACTCAAAATTCAGTACATGTCTCTCAGCAATGACATTGTCACATTCACCATCAAATCTTCGTAGATATAGGTAATTATTTTTAGGGAAAGCATGGGATATGGGAGGTAAAATCAGAGGCTTGTATCTATCTGGAATTTTACAAGGTGTAGGAGTATGTACAAAGGTGTAGAATTAGTGTTGGTCTCTTGAGGCTCATCAGTTTGAAGATGGTAATCATAAGATTCGGAAGAAGGGTCTTCGTCAGGATCAAAGGCATGCGAATATTTGGTATTCAAAATCTTCAAAGGGAAGGAAACAAATGCAGGTCTCGGATCTTTTCTCGAATACAGTATACTTTGCAAAGTCTTCTTGACATTCTCAAGAAAAGAGAAGAAATAATTTATAACAAAGATCATGATGTCTTGGATGAAATTCCAACTTGAATACCTGATCTTTCCATATTGTCCTTTCACGTTTCTGCTGGTCAGGTTCATCCTCCAATGGAGTCCTTGGATCTGATATCGAAACTAATTTGGAGTCGCCTAGGTGAATGATTTCAGCCTTTCAGTGTCTGATCATTGTCCACCATCAACAATTAGATCTAAAATTGATACATTTTACTGAGGAACATAAAACTACGTTTTCTCAACGGATTCACCACTATGTTAGAGCCTAGATTGACCTCAGGCTTAAGGGAGGCAATCCTAGGGTAACCACAAACCACGCTTAACCTGGTAGGGATAGTTACTAGGTTAAGCATGGTTTGTGGTTACCCTAGGATTTCCTCCCTTCAACCTGAGGTCAATCTAGGCTCTAACAAGTTACCTACTAGGTTAAGCGTGGTTTTTGGTTACCCTAGGATTGCCTCCCTTCAGCCTGAGGTCAATCTAGGCTCTAACAAGTTGCAAATTTGACTGCATTGTTTTGGACAATGGTATTGGATCATCAAATTGGAAAGTCAATTTTGACTTTGACTTTGTATTATTGTACTCTCTCTCTCTCTCTGTTGAACATTTGATATTTATAATAAGAAGAATTGATCTAGGGTTTCCCCATCTTGGGGTTTTTCCTTGGCTTAAGCCAAATTCTTGTGTTCTTGGCTTGTGTTCTGCATTTATTATTTATGTTTTATCTACGATTACTGTCAATGTTATTAATGGTTAATGTTATTTTTATTGGAAATTAAGTCGAAATTATTATTGGGCTAATAAAAGGACATTGAAATAATTGTTGCAAGCATAGAACATACCATTGTTATCTAAAATGAACATGAATTCTAAGACCTTTAGACCCAAGACTAGACCCCTCCAAGACCAAGTCAACCTTCTTTTTGATGAGTTTTTCATTCACAAATTCAACCCAATTAAAGTATTCTCCATTTGCACAGTTTTGACCCCCGCAACAAATTTTTGGCCTGTACTACAAATTTTCACTTTTACACTTTTACAACCCTCTTGCAATTGCTACAACTTGGCACGTGTGGATGAGAGAGAATGATTTAGGCATATTTTCTTCTTTCTTGGTTTGATTCTCCCTTCTATATAAATAGACTATAAAACATGCTTCCTTTCATCAAATTTTCAGTGTTCTATGGAGATATGAATTTTTCACCCTTGTGGCTGATTTAGAGTGTGATTTCAGTGGGTTGGTTTGGATACCTAATCCACTATGATCATTCTTGTTGTGAGATGTGATAGGTGATTTTCTTGTTCTTTTCATGAGGTTGTTCTAGATTTCTTTGTAACTAAGGTGTGTGCAACTGCATGTTTCCCATGGAGAGATGTTAGGTCTAGGATATCTATGAATAGTTTCTCCTCTTCCATGTTTGTGGTTATTCTTCTTCATAGACATTTGGAAAGGTTTATGACTTTGGATGCATGCCTTAATTTGTCTCTATTTCCCTTGTCTTGTTGCTATTTCAATCCATCTTTTGGCACTGGAGTGCTTCCTCCACCACTTGCTCATTGTTATCATTTTCTTGTGCTTTATCTTATGGTAGGTTGAGATCTATGTCCTCAAAGTTGATACATATTTCTTCTAGTAAGGCCCTTGATACATCCATAAAAACACAATTTTTTCATATGACGTGTAGAAACCTTATTTTATTGCCTCCAAAGTTTTTACAAAGGCTCCTAAAATGTGTGGTCGATGCCCTCCAATGATTCTTTTTCCCATATTTTTGGAGGGAGTATAATTGTATTTAAATGGCTGGAAAGCTGAATTCTTATTTTTTTGGGCTAAATATCTCTATCCAATAAAACAAGTGCAAGCTCACAAATTTGAAAACATACGACCCATATTGAAAGGCTCATTTTCAATCCTTTACAGATGACAAGATTCTTGGAAGGAATCCTGTCAGACACCTAATACGTTAGGGTTGGTGTGGACAAATATGAATTGTCTTGGAAGTCCAAGAGACCTCTTGGAGTATGAAACCACAGTGTCAGAAAATAATTTTTTATATGTAATCATGTGAATAGAAATGTATCTCATGTTCATCTAATTTGTTGTGTTTTTACGTCAATCTTCAACATGGTATTAGAGCTAGCATATTCCTACCTCGCTTAAGCTTGAGAAATGGTTGTGTGGCCTTTCCCTTTGTGAGGCTTTTGACTTGCATCATACCATATGTTTCACACCATAGATTCAAAATAATAACTCTTGAGCCAACACACTAGGAAACAAGTGAGTACATAGTCAACGAGATTGAAATCGATGGGCCATACAAGCACTTCCTCAACGCGTTAATGATTTTCTTCTTTCTAGATAGGGATTCCATGAGAACTGAGTATTGTTAGTTCTATTTCTTTATAAATTTTCTATTTTCTCAACTTATTTATTCTCCTACTTAGAAATTCCATTTGAACCCTCAAAATCATAGCTAGATTTGTGCCTAGTTCTTTTCCCATTAGATTTTCCTTACCGACATTCTGGATTTTCATATCTACCATTCTCCTATTGTTAGTAAAATTGTGCCCTGTCTCTTTCCTGATCATAACACTCTATATTTTTGGGCATACATATGTAACCTTCCCGAATTATGTGTTGGTTAGTCTCTTGGCTAGTGCATTACTTCAATAATTGTCTACCTGACATCTGTGTGTCCTTCCTCAGAGATTCTCCACACTAGTTCTTCATGTTCTCAAGATGTGTGGGTGCTCTTCCTACATAGCCTAGGCATTTTTGAAGCAATATCAAAGAAACATACTCACTATTACCACTAAGAAACAACTCAACTATTATCGATCAGAAATGTCTCCACTATTTCCATGTGTGCTATTACTCAGGACAATCTTTATTCTTCTACCATTTTTTCTTGCCTTTTCCAAGGCAATGAAGTTCTAAATTTGTTTCCACTACAAAGATTTCTCTAAAATGCTAATTGACAATTTACCATTTGAACATTTTTTTCCATTTCAGAGGTATTTTGGAAGCTTTGGAATAGTGAATATGAAGCGAAACAAAGAAAATATTTATGTAATTTGACACAATTGAGCAATTTTGTTTTTTAATCTTGAGCATTTGAATGGTGAAAGAGATGCAAAGGTGTATATTTTTTACTATCTATGAATGTACTAATGATTTTTTGATAGCATATGGAAATATTGTCTGGGATTTGGCCTATCTGAGAAAAATTTATTAGTTTCCAAGGGTTTAAAGAATTACAAATGGATCGAAGTGGCTATAATCTATTCTAAAGATTTAAGTTTTGAAGAATTAAAAATGGAGTGAGAGGGACTATAATTTGACATAGTTATCATCCGTGTGTAAATTTTGCATAGAACTGAAGCATTTGAATGTTGAAAACTTGGTAAATCTATTGCTAGTTCAGTTTACAAAAGCATCCATTGTTCCAACCATTGAGGCACCAATAAATTTGTCGTTCTATGGCTAAAGACAGTGAAATTTTTATGCAACGAACTCACAAAATAGAAGAAAATACATATAAACGACTTCAAAATCAGCCTCTTCGAGGGGGGAATCTGCTTTAAATTACACAAATGAACAATTATTCAATGATACAAATGATACAGATGATAAGACCTCCTTTCTATATATAGGAGTCTAAGGGTCATAATATAATCACAGTCGACATAATAATATTAATGTAAGGGCACAACAATAACAATAGTGGGCTTCTATAGGGCACAATAATAACAATATGGGGACAACAATAACAATAAGGGGCTACAATGACAATAATAATAAGGGAATGCACTAGTATTACCAGGACCTAACATGCCCCTCTCCTTCAAAAAAGTGTTGTCCTCAACACTTGAGTAGTTTTGGATGCTTCCCTATAAAATTATCATCCTCTCATGTGGAATATTTAGTGGGTAAGTTCTTCCAATTGATGAGATACTTTGAAAATTGATCGATTTAGTAGTTGTCAAGTTCTTGTCTTAGTGACTTCTTCAAGTTCCTGTTAGCACTCCAGGAAACTCTCCTAGGATGTATATCGAAGATGCCTAGTAACATGTAATCTTCAATATTGTTCTCTGAACTCTTGAAATAAATGATGGTTTGGATCAAGCTAGATAACCATTTCAACTTTGATTTTACTCAAGACATGCATGAACACCCTCAGCTTTACAAGGATTTAGACCACTAATGCTCAATAGTTTGTAGATTTAATGAACGGATGGAGAATACCTACTATACCAGCAGATGCATATATAAACACATATGAATGGCCAACTACAGGAAGTAAAAGAAGCTTGCAAATCTAATTTATCAATGCAGAGATAAGATGACAGTTATCTGGCATTAGACACAAAAGAAACATGAACAACCTGTTCAAGTGCAAGCTTGGAATAGAAGAGAAAATGGACATTGAACATATAATAGTAAAAGGAGCTTATATTGCTAGAATGAAGGTGAGAAGATTGAGTAGTAAAGTCTCAATAGTCTCCAGAAGTTGAACCCTTGTTACATCTTGTTTTCAACTATTTATAGCTTATTTACAATGGTCTTGTGCCTTTTGAGGCTTCAGGTGTCTTAATCTATCCCTCTGTCTTGTTTAACTGATTAATTCCCTCAATAGGCAGGCGTGGCTTGGCGGTTTTCCTCTTCTGAAAAAGGGATAACCGCATTTAGATATTTTGGGTAGTTGTTGTGCTGTCTGGGAGCTCTCTCATGTCAGAGATGCTCCATAATCATTCTCTTTGTTTGCTGAGTTGTGCTGTCGATGCCCATGATTGTGTCTCAGCCTCTATCTCCTGGAATTTATTTCCCAACCTTTGTTTACGTGATAGAATGGGTCTTCGGGCCTCTGTTATCTTCTAAGTGCAAACGGGGACTTCTTTCTGTTATAACAGAGAAATGATGCAACTGTGAGAAATCCTGCCAAACCTTCAACATTTCAGACTTCAAAAGTCCTTAAACATGGCATATATATCTATCGAGTCCGCCCTTTGGGTCGTTGTTGCCTATCGCAGACATCATGGTCCCTTTATTCCTTGAAATACTTTTAAAACACGGGAAATACATGAAAAAGGCCTCCCTCTGGACTTCAAATATTATAGATTTCATTCCCGAACCCTTTCGGGTCTGGGCTTCATCACTATCTGCACTACCGAGTTCCCCTTTGTATTTCATTATATGACGAAATACATTAAAATGCATTGAAAATGGGCTTTGGCGGACATGAAAGATTATACATTTTGCTTCTAAAACCCATCGGGTCCGGGTCTTATCGCGTCACACACCTATACATGTAAATTTTGTGCCCCTTGGTTTTCCTGTTTGTGATCCGTCGATGCGATGTGGGCCGTCGATCTACGCGCGCAATCGACGGTCCACGTTGAATCATCGATCGCGATTGCTCATTTCATATTGTATGCACCGATAACCTCTGACTCACCTCCCCGATTGTGATCCATCGATGCGATGTGGGCCGTCAATCTGATCGCATGATCGACGGTCCTCATTTAATCACCGATCACCATTTCCCTCGCCCCTTGGTTTTCGCCGATGCAATATGCCGACCCGATCATCGGTGATCGCTGATTGGAGATGTCTTGCACCTATTGCCGCAACCTGCCTGTGCCGATTGAGATTTTCCGCTTAGATTTGGGCCGTTGATCAGCCAGATTTAACAGTTGTTGTGATTTGGACTATTTTTCATGGTTTTTCATGGTTTTGGAGTTATTTCGCCTCTCGATAGTGTATTTCCGCCCTTCCAAGCGCTCTTGGCATGCGATGGTTTTGACTTTGAATGGTCCTTAAGAGGCTTTTGAAGACTTCAAGAGCATATGTGGATCCATTGGCATGCTTTTAAGCAAATTTGGAGACTTTGGGGCATATTTGGATCCATTTTTTGGGCCATTTGCCAACAAGGCTAACATTGGCTCCTTCTGAGGATGAAAGCCTCCCTATGAGGTTTCAAGAACTACAGAGCAATGCCTTTCCTGTAAAACAAAAATAAATTCTTCCCCTAGTGTTCCATTGGGCATGGAGTCTTTTTAGCATAACATAAAAACTGAAAGAAAAAACATATGTGCAATATTGAGGCTTGAAAGCCTTAACTGAAATAAAGTTTGACGAACAACCCATTGAATGGGCCATCAAAAACATTTCCTCCTTATTTTGATGCATTCCTTTTGAGAAAATAGTCACCAAACTGAAAATTGACCCTTTTTACCTTTCTATGAAAGGTTTCTTTCTCTTGGTCAATGTGTATATCTGCCAATTCATCAAAGACTTGCAAAATTGGATTTATTTGATCATCTACCTCAAACATTTTAGGGCATTTGACCTTATCAGGTAGAGATGGTTTGTATTTCACCCCCTCTTTGTATGCTCTAATCCTTGGATGTTCTTCGTGGAAGCCTTTGTACGCCTGCTCAATAGAAATGGCTGCTGCATACTCGACTGTGTCATTTGTGGCCTGCACAATTAATATAAATGGTGAATTGATGCATTCTTGTGTGTGGGACACAAAGACTTCACCTGCTTCCATAGCTTTCTTAGAACAGTCCACATCCAAGGAGGTGTCCCAAAACTGTGCATCCTCTTCCTCTATGATCTGGAAAACTGCCCTTTCAAGCTGTGTGGAGGCCAACTGGGCAGGCTTAGGAATATCAATACTGAGATTATCCATATCAGCCTTGGTCATTGAATTATGGCTGGCTCCAGTGTTCAAGGGACAATTATGAAGGATTGTCTCTTGAGTAGACAGAGAAACATAAGATGATGGGGAGCTTTCTTCTCCCTTTTTGATCACTAGGCTGGGGATAATAGCAGGTTGGTCAATTTGTAGCAATGCATAGTCATCAGAAGCTGGGAAAGCTTTAGGCTCAGGCTCTTCAAGGATGGTGGGAGTTGCTACTGGTCGCTTCTACCGATAAGCATGTTGTTCTACAGGGACAACAAAACCATGAGCAGAGCCTTTGAATAATGACTTCTCATACGCATCCTTGGTTAAGAAAGGGGCACTACCCTTGTCCTCCATGCCATGGACCTCATCCTCCTCTTCAAAGTGCTCTTCTTCCATGACTAAATCTTGAAAAAGGGGCTTTGCCCTTTGATATTCGTTTGTATCTCTTATTCTTTGCAACATCTGCAACTACTCCTTTGCTCATTTATATGGATTTGAAATTGGAAGAGAAAAGGCACTAGGAGCTCCTGCTTCTTTCTTGGAATGCTGCTCCATTTTTAAATTTGGAAACTTCAGAGGTTAATGACTCTAACATCCTTGCCATTTTATTGATCTTAATATCTGAGGATGATGAGAGCTCTCCTCCCTGTCTTCTCCTATCAATTTTACCTTCGAGTCTTTCTGCAGCCATGATGTTTGATTCTACTTCCAGGGCTGCATCTTACATATCAGCCAAAAAAGAACATCTTCTTTCTCTTAACAGTGGGCAGAACTGAGAATCGAAGGCATTGGCATAAGTAAGCATAGCAGAATTAGGGGTAGGTTTCACTTCAGCTAGTATTCTACTATACATATGGTTGAATCTGATGTTGAAATCGGACAACAGTTCACCATTCTCCCTCCGTAAGTTCCCAAATTCAGTATGATAGTAGAGAAAACCTTTATTATCCCCCCAATTCTTTAGGAACACATCATCTAAGGCCTCAATTCCTATTATAGACCTAGGGGTTAATTCTATGAACCATTTTCTAGCTTCTCCATCTAGGCTTTGGACAAAAACCGTCATCCACACATCAACTTCATAGATATCCAGGTTATCATCATAGCTATAAAAAGACTCAAGGTGCTCTTTAGCTATTACTCCTTCTGTACCAATAAACTTAGGCATGTATTTATGATTTTCTCCTACAGACATGGCATTCAAAGGGACAGGCAAGACCAGGGGTCCATACCAAGCAGCTATGATTCTTTCCATCTTTGTAGTGCTTACTGGCCTGCCATGACTGGGGTATGTGAAAGGATACTGGTAGGTTGAGTGGTATGAAGCAAATGCAATGGTTGAGAGAGACATAGGAATGTGATGGACTGTATGGGATTCTTTCTTTGGACTGAGATTTAGAGGGAACAAAATGAACAAAGAGCTTTATGAATCTTTGAAGGTGATTCTTCTCTAGAAGTATTAGGCTCTAGCTCTTCAAATTGTACATTCTCAACTATAACCTTCTCTTGCAGAGATGCATAAGATTTCTAAGGCTTACCTGATCCTAATGCTCCTTTCTGCAAAGTTTTCTTTGTCTTAACAACCTTCACAGGGTCAGGCACTAGAACAGCTGGTGATTTTTGAGGATTTCTTTGGGTATGCCTCACAAACTGAGCCAGGACTATAATGTGGAGTCGCCAAAGGTTGGTCTTCCTCCAGTGGATTCACCAAATAGATGATTACAACCAGAAATGTGCCCAGACTTTGTCTATCATCAAAATCTAGAACTGTGTCATTTTCCCAGGGAAGTTGAGCTTCAATCTCCTTTCCCAAGCAACAGCACCATTTAATGTTAGCACTCCAAGAAACTCTCCTAGCTTGTATATCTGAGATGCCTGGTAACATGTCATCTTCAATATTGTTCTCTGAACTATTGAAATAAATGATGGTTTGGATCATGCCAGATAACCATTTCAACTCTGTTTTTACTCAAGACATGCATGAACACCCTCAGCTTTACAAGGCTTTAGACCACCAATGCTCAATAGTTTGTAGATTTAATGAATGGATGGAGAATACCTACTCTACCAGCAGATGCATATATAAACACATATGAATGGCCAACTATAGGAAGTAAAAGAAGCTTGCAAATCTAATTTATCAACGCAGAGATAAGATGACAGTTGTCTGGCATTAGACACAGAAGAAACATGAACAACCTGTTCAAGTGCAAGATTGGAACATAAGAGAAAATGGACATTGAACATATAACAGTAAAAGGAGCTTATATTGCTAGAATGAAGATGAGAAACTTGAGTAGCAAAGTCTCAATAGTCTCCAGAAGTTGAACCCTTGTTACATCTTGTTTTCAGCTATTTATAGCTTGTTTACAATGGTCCTGAGCCTTTTGAGGCTTCAGGTGTCTTAATCTATCCCTCTGTCTTGTTTAAATGATTAATTCCCTCAATAGGCAAGCATGGCTCGACGGTTTTCTCTTCTGACAAAGGGATAACCGCATTCAAATATTTCGAGTAGTTGTTGCACTGTCTGGGAGCTCTCTCATGTTAGAGATGCTCCATAATCATTTTGTTTGTTTGTTGAGCTATGTTGTCGATGCCCATGATTGCTTCTCGGCCTCTGTCTCCTGGAATTTATTTCCCGACCTTTGTTTATGTGATAGAATGGGTCTCCGGGCCTCTGTTATCTTCTAAATGCAAACAGAGACTGCTTTTTGTTATAATAGAGAAATGATGCAACTATGAGAAATCCTGCCAAACCTTCAACGTTTCAGACTTCAAAAGTCCTTAAACATGGCATATATATCTATCGGGTCCACCCTTTGGCTCGCTGTCACCTATTGCAGACGGCATGGTCCCTTTGTTCCCTTTATTCCTTGAAATACTTGAAAAACGCAGGAAATACATGAAAAAGGCCTCCCTCTGGACTTCAAATATTATAGATTTCATTCCCAAACCCTTTCCGGTCCGGGCTTCATCGCTATTAGTGCTACCGAGTTCCCCTTTGTATTTCATTATATGACAAAATACATTGAAAATGGGCTTTGGCGGACGTGAAAGATTATACATTTTGCTTCTAAAACCCATCGGGTCCAGGTCTTATTGCATCGCGCACATATACATGTAAAGGTTGTGCCCCTTGGTTTTCCCTATTGCAATCCGCCGATGCGATGTGGGCCATCGATCTGCACGCGCAATCAACAGTCCACATTGAATCATCGATTGCGATCACTCATTGCATCTTGTCTGTGTTGATAACCTCTGACTCACCTCCCCGATTGCGATTTGCCGATGTGATGTGGGTCGTCGATCTGATCGCGCGATCGACGGTCCTCGTTTA
Organism: Pinus taeda; assembly: GCA_000404065.3. Taxonomy (NCBI): domain Eukaryota; kingdom Viridiplantae; phylum Streptophyta; class Pinopsida; order Pinales; family Pinaceae; genus Pinus; species Pinus taeda. The sequence goes on from APFE031628611.1 coordinate 48,526, forward strand.
ATCGCCGATCATCATTGCCCTTGCCCCTTGGTTTCTGCTGATGCGATGTGCCGACCCGATCATCGATGATCGCTGATCGGTGATGTCTTGCACCTATTGCTGCTACCTACCTGTGCTGATTGCGATTTGCTGTTTAGATCTATGCCGTTGATCGGCCATATTTAATAGCTGCTGTGATTTGGACTATTTTTCATGGTTTTTCATGGTTTTGGAGTGTTTTCGCCTCCTGATAGTGTATTTCCACCCTTCCAAGGGCTCTTGGCATACAATGGTTTTGACTTTGAATGGTCCTTAAGAGGCTTTTGAAGACTTCAAGAGCATATATGGATCCATTGGCATGCTTTTAAGCAAATTTGGAGACTTTGGGGCATATTTGGATCCATTTTTTGGGCCATTTGCCAACAAGGCTAACAGTTCCAATATGATTTTTCCTTCCTTGTCAAGTTCTGGTAATATTGTTTGAGCTGGGAGCTTGTCACCTGTAACCTTCTTTAAGCATGAAACATTGAAAATTGGGTGCACTTGGGAAGATGCAGGAAGTTCCAATTTGTATGCCATAGTACTAATATTTTGTAACACCTTGTACATACCATAATACTTTAATGATAATATATTATCCTTCTTAGCTTGCTTGAGGGACATTTGTTTGTATGGTTGTAGTCGTAGAAATACCCAATCACCTACATCAAAACTTATTTCACTGTGATGTTGATCTGCCTGTTGTTTGATTCTATTATGTGCCAAAGTCAAGTTATCCTTTAAGAGTTGGAGAACTTTTTGTTGATGCTCGATGTGATCTTCCACTACTTTCACCTTAGAATTTTGTCTTAAATATGATGTGATGGATGGTGGATGATATCCATAAAGTGCCATAAATGGGGTCAATTTTGCTATAGTATGGAAGGAAGTGTTATACCACCACTTAGCCAAAGGAAACCATTTGACCTATTGTGTATGTTTATCAGATGCAAAGCAACGAAGATATCATTCCGAACATTTGTTCACTATCTCAGTTTACCTATCAGATTGAGGATGATAAGATGAGTTATGAGCTAACTGAGTACCGAGACAATAAAATAATTTTTTCCAAAAATTTCTAGTGAAAATAGGATCTTTGTCGCTCACAATAATCTTTGTGTTTCCATGTAGCTTTTGAATTGTTTCCATAAATGAAGTAGCAATTGCATTGGCTTTAAATGGATGAGATAATGCATAAAAGTGTGCATACTTGGTAAGTCTATCAACTACCAACATGATGTCACTTTTTCCTTCGGACTTTGGTAAACCTGTGATAAAATCCATTGAAACCTCCTACCAAAGTTGAGTTGGCATGGATAAAGGTTGTAATAGACCTTGGGTCTTAATTGTCTCAAATTTATTTTGCTAGCAAACCAAACATTCCACCACAAACTTTTGAATATCATATCGAAGGCCATCCCAAAAAAATTCCTTCTTAACCTTGTGGTAAGTTTTTAAAAAACTTGAATGCCCTCCTAAGGGATAGGTGTTCAATTCTAGAAGAATATTTTGTTTGGTTTGGGAATTCTTACAGAGGTATAAGCGATCTTTGTACCATAACGAATCATTTTTCCAGCTAAATGTATCAGATGTACTGGGATCTTACTGCAACTTTTGAATGAGTTCCCACACTTCTTCGCCATTATTTCATTCATCCCTTGCTTCGTTTATCCAATCTGGTTGTATAATAGAAATGGAGAAAAGAAATGCTTCCACATCCTCATCCTTTCTTGAGAGTTCATCTGCAACAAAATTTTACCTCCCTCTTTTGTAGATGATTTCAAAGTCATAACCCAACATCTTTGTGACCCATTTTTGTTGCTCCTCTAAAGATAATATTTTTGCTAAAAAGTATTTAAGACTATAATGATCCATTTTTACCTTGAAGTGTCTTCCCATTAGGTAAGGTCACCATTTCTTAAGTGCATGTAGTATTGCCAACATTTGCTTCTCATAAATAGCTTTGTGTAAATACGTTCCTTTGATTGGAATACTTTCAAAAGCAATAAGCCTTTCTTCTTGCATTAAAACAACACCAATTCCATTTCCTGAGGCATCACATTCCACAATAAAGGTTTTTATGAAGTTTGGCGTAGCTAAGACCAGTGCTTGGCACATTGCTTCTTTAAGATGTTCAAAGGCTTTCATTGCTTCTGGAGTCTAAGAAAATGCATCTTTCTTCAGTAATGTTGTTAGAGGTGTTGTTATTCTCCCATAATTCTTAACAAACTTGCAATAATACCCTATCAACCCAAGAAATCCTTGCAGATTCTTAATGGATGTGGGGATTCTCCATTCCTTAATGGCTTTAATTTTGCTAGGGTCTACCTTAACACCTTCATGAGATACAATATGACCCAAATATTCCTCCTCTTTTACTCCAAAGAAACATTTGGAAGTTTTTACATATAATTATTTCTCCTGCAATAGTTTGAGAACTATATCAACATGTTGAACATGATCCTTCTAAGACTTGTTGTAGATTAATATATCATCAAAAACTACTAACACAAATTTTCTAAGGAAGGGTTTGAAAATGGAATTCATCGAACCTTGAAATGTAGAAGGTGCATTGGTAAGGCCAAAAGGCATGACCAAAAACTCATAATGACCCTCATGAGTTCTAAATGTTGTTTTTGGAATGTCTTCAAACTTCATTCGGATTTGATGATATCCTGAATGAAGGTCCAACTTGGTGAAGTAATTTCTCCATGCAATTCATCCAATAATCCCTCAATGACAGGAATAGGAAATTTATCTTTCATAGTGAGCTTATTGAGCTCCCTATAATTTGGATACATGTTCCATGATCCATCATTCTTGTGCACAAATACTACTAGAGAAGAGAAAGAAATTTGGCTAGGTTGAATTATACCAGCCTCTAGCATTTCTGCAACCATATGTTCAATTTCACTCTTTTGGTCATAGGGATATCTGTAAGGCCTGATGTTTGGAGGAATGCTTCCTGGAATCAAATGAATAGCATGATCATGATCATGAGTAGGTGGGAGGCCTTTGGGAGTCTCAAATACCTTGGAATGATTGTCCAAGACATTTTGGAGATCTGGAGAAATAGATGATTTGGATATGGGAACCTCTAGCGAACATAATTGTGCAAATATGCCACATTGTTATTTCTTTAGAAGCTTTGTCATGTAATTATACATGATTATCTTTCTTTGTTTCCTTGTGATACCCCTTCCTTTCCTTCTGGGAAAAAAAAAAAAAAACCACCCATTAGAATGGAAAGCATTGGACTATTCAACACATATTCTCCCATGGATAGCTTGATATTATGTCATTTTCCAAAGCAATTTATGGTTCCTCCATTTGCAACCATCACTTGACACTCTAGTGCTAGATATAGGAAGCAATTCAATTCCTTCGCTATCTTACAATGAATAAAATTATGGCTACTTCCCGAATCAATCAACACTATTACCTTTTTCTTCTTTATATGTCCTTCTACCTTGATAGTTGGAGGAGTGGTAATTATGGCCAATGCATTAAAATATATGATTAGATTAATTTCTTCTTTCTCTAGGGTTTGTTCCTGGTGTGTATACTCTTCTTTTGATGTTTCTTGTTCCTTTTCTTCTTCACAATCTATGTAAAATAATTTTTTCTCAGCACACTTATGAACTTTAGTGTATCTTCTATCACAATCGTAACAAAACCATTTTGCTCTTTTTTCTTCCAATTGTTGTGGTGTCAACCTTGTAGGTTGTGGAAGGCTAGGGGCAACAACACTTCCATATTTATAGTTGTGATTGGTAGGCTTCCTTGTTTCCATAATTTTACATTCATTTCTCTTTCCAAGTGAATGCCTTCTCCAATGAATTATGTTCCCAAAGGTCCACCTCATGTTGAATGCTATCCTTTCAAGTCCTTATGAACACATCAATCCTATGCTCCTATGGAATATCTTTTACCCTCATATTCAATTTTTGGGTGTCCTCAATGTGCTCCACCATTGAACCCTTTTTTTTTAGATTTATCACTTGGCTAAAAAAGGTGTTGTTTTTTGTATCCTCATAATGTGATATCATTTCTTCCATAAAAATTGCCCAAGTGACAATTTGTTTACGAGAGCAAAGTCATTGATACCATACAAACTGATTGGGTTCCAAATATAAAGTCGCAATGCGTATGTTTTGTGTGTTTTGAAAATTATGGAGATTGAGATATTGCTCCATATGTAGTATTCATGTTACAGGATACTTGTCATCAAACTTCCTCATATCAATCTTTGGAACATGGTGGGTCTTCAATCCAACATTAGATTCTATGAAATCATGACTAACATTTCTTTTGTTCTCATTATGAGTTTCCTCTACTACCTTTTCGCCATTAGGAAGCATTGCTTGTAGCAACTTTTCCAAACCTCCGTTCAAACCTTCCATGTCTTTCTTCAAATCTTCAATGTTTGCTTCTAAATCATCCATCTTAGCTTTTATGACATCCATCTTCACTTCCAAGCCATTCATCTTAGCTTCAACATCTTTGTTCAAACCATCCATCATGCCATCCATCTTAGCTTCCACACCATTCATCTTTGCTTCCACACCTTTTTTTAAACCATCCATCTTAGCTTCTACTACTTTTTGTGAGAGCAAAATTTGTTGCACTTAGTCTCATAATTTTGATAGATCATATTGCATTTATTCCTCTTCTTCTTGAGTCATGCTAGAGATTTCAGGTTGCTTACTAGGCGTTTCCATTTTCTTTCTTCGGGGCATCAATTAATGATAATTATGCTTCATTATGCCCTTTGAATTCTTTCAAACTAATTTTTCAAACCAAACTTATGCAAAATTTTAAAAAGACTACACACTTTTTTTCGCTTTGTAGGAGACCGATATTGAATCTGTTGTATCTCTATAATTTCAAATATTCAAGGTCTAAAATTTCATCTGAAGGAAACCCTCTTAGTTCTCTTTCGAACCCTGAAAGTATTATCAATATTGGATTCTCCAAGAAAGAGTTATTTCAAATCTCCCACGATGACTTGATTATAGACTAGTTCAGTAGAGCGAACTTGTACGAAGTGCCATGTGTCATTGTTTCAACCTTCAGACCTAGAAATGATATACATAAAACTTCAATCTGTCTTCTTTCTATAACATTTTGTGAAATTTCAATCCACTACTTAGAGAGAAAGTTATGACAATTTTCCCCAGGTCACCTATTTGAGATATAATTCGGTAGCCTGCAAAAACCCTAACTTCCTTGGATCATATCTCCGAAGATATAGTGATACAAGAGCTAAATTTGTACCTGAGGTCCATCAATATTTTGGCTCAAATGGGTTTTAATTTCAGCTTCTAAAACTTCGTAGAAAAAAAATTATAGAGAAAATTCCACAATCACCTGTTTGAAGTAGCGAAACCCTAGAATCCAAATCTTCGATACCAAATGTTATGCAAGCAGCTCACAAAATAGAAGAAAAGATAGACAAATGGCTTCAAAATCAGCCTCTTCGAGGGGGAACCTCCTTTACAATACTCTAATGAACAATTCTTTGATGATACAAATGACAAGACCTCCTTTCTATATATAGGAGCCTAAGGGGTCATAATATAATCAGAGCCGACATAACAATAATAATGTAAGGGCGCAATAATAACAATAGTGGGATTCTATGGGGCACAATAATAAAAATATGGCGACAACATGTGCACAAAAATAATAATAAGGGGATACAATGACAATAATAATAAGGGAATACACTAGTATTATAGGGACCTAACAGAAATATTTTGAATAATTTGACGATTAATTGAATCGCTACCATTGATTTTCACACATTCTCAATACAACACTTTTACTAAGTGTGTACAAGACTCCCTCCAAAGTCTATAGGCTAAGAAATTTGTCAATCTGTGTGTGCATATCTTGATGTTCTTGGCAACACAACTCAGATTGGATGCATTCTCCTCCCATCACCATCACATTAAGAAATAGCTCTTGAATTATTTCATACATACAAAATAGCATGTTACAACCTTTAAAAGATGATTCAAGGTTACTCTCTTCTTTTATTTGTTGTTGAGTTGTATGACTAGAATTTATTATCCTTATATTCTTTCAACAACATCTTTGAAGTTGTTTGTAGATTATTTAGGGTAGCAATATTGGAAGGATAGAAAATAATCACAGTCTTGCTACTTTCCCTGAAAATTGCATACAAAGTAGTTTGTAGAGGATCACGAGGTTGGTATTTTTAGGAAGAAAAGGAACTATTACGACTTTTAAAAGTTCATGAAATTAAGATTCTACATCTTAATATGGGAGTTACTGTAACACCCTCCTCCCACATCTACCCAAGTAATCGGCCAACCGGGGTAAACATGTGACGAAGAGTTACTATGATATGATTCAACTCCCTATGTATCATTTAAGGAAGTGGAACTGATGGAACATAACAACAAAAACCTTTCAAACCTACTATGGAACCCATAGGAGCCATCCAAACCTTCCAAGTGACTAGCCATTGAGACAAACTAACTTTTTACTGCATTAATCCCTCAGTCACTCCCATGACATGGGCATGAGTGTGATTGGGACCCTCCAGTCGCTCCCACAACATGGGTATGCCTGCGACTGGGGACTTTCCCAAGTAGTTTTATACTTATGACTCCAACTTTTGTGCCACTTTTTTAGGCCCAAGGCTTAGGTCATTTCTCATAACTCCATAACACTTCCAGAAATGAAAGATAACAACGGAATAATGATACAAATGTAATTACTTGAACAAGGACTTGACTGGAACCCTACTAGCCATGATAGGTGTTTCGTCAAACATGTCACAAATATGCATTCTACAGGTTTAAACAACAAATCCGAGCATAGGGGTCTCATACTTATCTGGCATTGATGCCTCATCGAAATCACTGCATTACCATCTATCAAGTCACATGTTCATTGTAGATTTAGTGATTAACCAAAACATGATGAGAGCCATACATTTTCATTGTCATAAAACTCATTCATAACCAGCATATAACCAACATAAATATCAGGGATATAACTACCATATAAGCCACATATAAACAAGTATATTTATCCATAAAATACTAAGGAGAAAGAGAACTCTTATTGATGATTTCATAAGCTAACCAGGTATGGAACTTCCATGAACCACTTGACTATAGACTAGGTTGAACCAAATATTCTTTTCATTCAGTCATCCCTATGCCATATTACAAGAATGAATGTGGGATCTCATAAAACAAATCAATCAAAACCATATAGGGCTTCCAGAGCCCAAACTATCTCAACCCTCAACCAATGATTCCACCTCACGGTTGTATATCACTAACCATCACCAAATTGGTCTCTACCTAATCTATCTAGCGCTCTAGAGTGTTTGTTCCAACCAAGGCTCTAGGACTGGTAATTCAACCCACAACTATTTCCAGGCTCCAGAGAGTTTGTCCAACCAAGGCTCCAAGACTAGTAATTAAAACCAACTTGTTATAGGGCTCCAGAGAATTTTTCCAACCAAGGCTCTGAGAACTAGTAACTCAACCCACAACTAAAGGAACATGAGAACCAATGAGAAAACAAAAGGAAATGAACCCACAACACCATGACTATCCAGAAAATGGATAGTCTAGGCAAATCCACTGTTAATCGAGGAAATTCTCCATGTCAATGACATATCCAAACCAAGAAGCCACATGCATATGCCATCCATGCCAAAACTAGTGAGGAAAACATACATGTAACTCGGTACTGGAAAGAAAAGCCCCTTGTAGCTGCTGATCTCAATGTCCTATAATGATTTCCTACTCTTCCTTTACCTTCTTGCTCCAAAACTACAAGTATGCCACACTCCTCCAAGAGTGCTCCAAGAAATCTCTAAGTGTCCAAGAGTATGAAAGAGAGAGAATAGAGAGAGAGTTGCAAAACGAAACTGAAAAAAAAAAAAAAAAATAAATAAATAAATAAATAAATAAATAAATAAATAAAATAAAAATAAAATAAAAAAAATAAAAAATAAAAATAAAAATAAAATAAAAATAAAATTAAAAATAAAAATAAAAATAAAAATAAAAAATAAAATAATAATAATAATAATAATTACGAATTGATCCTCATAAGCCTTTTTATCATTGAGGCCTCTATTTCCTTCATTTTCCTCCTCACATGCAACCTGTGACCTTTCACCTTCCTTTTCTCCTCATTTCAATTATTTTCATAAATAAAATGCCAATAAATGCATCATGTCTTTCCAAAGCCTTTGCCAATTTCCTTGGCCATTAATTAACCAAAAGTGATCCCCATCACTATGTTGCTCCCAACGTTCAGCTTGGAATACGTGTCCCATGACCTTGGTTAATATTTTTCCTCTATTAACTTTTTACATGGATTTTCGACCAGGGTTGTTATAGTTGCCTTCCTAGCTCGTTTAGGTGGCCTTTGAAGTTGGCGTTATGTGTAGCAAGCATAAATTTAATCTTATTATAACCTTCTAACTTGCTCTTCACAGAGTCTTTAGATCTAAGTTCTTCATTGTAATCCCACTTATGAACGTTTGAAGCATTGTTGAATTGGTGGCCAAAGAGTGCCACTGGATTATTGCAAATGAGATATCTGAGCTAGATGCTTGAGATATGGAAGGCCCATTAGCATGACTACGATATGTTCAATGGGGGAACGTGTTACATGTCATTTTGTCACGCTTAGGAAAATGACCACAAATCTAGATCTATCTCTATCCGATCAACCCTTCTTAGTAATCCCCTACAAAGCCGAAAGAAAAACCATTTCGAGAATTTCAAGAATCATGGATTACATTATGAAAATACCCTAATTTTATTCATTTTTACACTTTCTTCATTGACAAATTGCGACACCACATGTTCAGTCATTATTACCTATGAGCATTATCTCACCTGTCTCCATTAAAAAGTGTGACACCCTTTATACATGGGTAAAAATAAAAAGGAAAGTCTAGAACTCTTGTTGAGGAATCTTATCTCAACCACCTAGGCTCAAAATCCTACCTATTTAGACTACATCCCGGGATTGATGGATCTAATCCCACTCATTATGGAACCTATTCCCCATTTTTGTGGATCTCATCCCATGAAAAATGGATCTCCAACTTCCCCTCTTCTCCTATAAATACAATGCTACTTAATGGAGAAGGGGTTGACATTTTGAGCACTTAACTTATGCCCTTATACTGTCCAATTGAGATTGAAGGCATGCTTGCAAAGGAGGATTGGAGATATTTCAAGTGGAGGCTTATGACATCAACACATGGATTATATTCTTCTTTTCTTACTTTTTAATACAATATTGTTGTCGTTGCTACAACACCCTCCAAAATTTTGGCCTACACCAAATTTCAGAGCCTTCCCTGGTCTTGCATATTGTTGTCACAAACATTGAAATCCATTATATGTGTTTTATCTAAGTGTTTTGGTACCTTATGCAAGAAAAGAAAAATGTTGTATTTTCACATGTTAAGTGTCACACGATGTACATAAGCCTATTTTGGTGGTTTCAAGGGGTTATATTTTTGAGAATGAGTTGATCTTACCATGTAAACATCTATCACACTCATTCCCAAATTTTTAAGCATTTTTGCACAAGTGTCATCACAATCGTCGCAAAGTGTATCTTTAGTGTAGCACTTGTTGTAAGTTGTCGCACTGAGGGAAGTATGTATTTATGTGTTCTGAATGATCTAATTTTTCATCAAGTATTCTAAGTGTGTGATCACAATCAAGTCTTATCACTTTTCACATCAGCTTCACCAATCCCACACTTAGTCAAATTTTATAAAATTTCAAGCCACTTAGCTTCAATCGGCCTTCCTGAACTGCATATTGCGCAATCCTAACCCTCAAGCTACAACCTTGTCTCTTGCAATTCTTACCTTCCAGGACTATGCACTACATAGTCTCAGTGCCCAAGCCTAGACCTTGACCTCCAAAATTATGCCATTCATCTCTCCAACCTAGCCTCAAATGTGCATTACCTAACCTTTGATCTCAAGCCCAAACCTTGAGATCTTGAGCTCCGTAATTGCATAATCACTAGGACTGTTCTACCTCCCAAAACTGCGCAATTGACAAAAACAGTACACAATCCCTTAGCCTAGCTCATTGAGTCTCAAAACTACACAATTTTCCTACCCAATCCAGCATGAATTGCACATTGCACAGTCTCAAGGCTCAAGCTTCGCCCCTGATTACCCAAGTTGCAAAACTGCGCAGTCACAAAGCCCCACACTTATCCTGTCACTTGGTTCCGGAACAATCAATGGATCAACATGCAACACCTTAGACTAGGCACATATCAAAATAATGTCGTCTTGTCAAGTGTTAATTGCAGATGCAGGTACTCTATCAGTCCATGACAAGATGATGAAGAAGGAGATTGGGGAGGGAAACATTGTAGGTTTTAACCCCGTACAGAAATTACCTACATACGAATTCTAAAAACAAAAAGACAATGGCGAGAGCATAAAATAGAAAACATATATACATAGAGATTTTCCCCTAGATCCCCAAACTGGGACTACTAGATTGATTTTTCATTATATTCCTTTTAATGTTACAATACATATATATACATGTCGAAGCATCCATAAATCCCAATCCATTGACCCTAGATTAGAAAATAACCATAGTTCCCTTGATCAAATCTACAAAATACAATGGACAATAACCATCATGCCTAAAACCATTTTCAAAATCGATGCACAAAACCATAGGAAGGTCTGCCCACCTAATATAGGGTCCAAAAAAAAAAAATTTGGGACGCGTGGGGTAGTTGTGGAAATAATATAACACAACCTAACATTCTCCCACTTGTTGTTTTCTTTCCACAGGGGTCCATGGGAGAGCTTAGTCATTGATCTAGCCCTACAACGCCCATTGTTTCTCTATGCAGAGAGAAATTCTCAGTGCTCACATACTTTGTCAATGCATCTATAATATTCTTCAAAATGTCTACCTTTACTAGCAACACCTTTTTGTCCTCAACCATATCCCTCACAAAGTGATGTTGATCATCACTCTGCTTTGTCTTTGAATGATAAGCCAGGTTCTTTGCTAAGAAAAATTCACTTTGTTTGTCACAATCTATTCTTATAGATCATTGTACTAACCCCATACTTTAACACAATCTCTGCAACCAAATTGTTTCCTTGCTTGCATGCGTGGCTTCCATGTATTCTGCCTCTGTAGTTGAGACTGCCACTACAGACTATCTCTTACTCATCCAACTGATTGCGCCTCCAAATAGGTTAAACACATACCCACTTGAATATCTTCTTTAATCCAGATCTCCATCCTAGTCTGCATCAACAAAGCCACGAATGTCCAAAACTCTGTTCAATCCTGGTCTTCCTTGGTAGTACAAACCATAATCACTAGTACCACACAAATTCTTGAAAATGCGCTTCACTGTTGTCCAATGCTCCTTCCTTGGTTTTGACATAAACCTGCTCAATACTCCCACTACATGTGCAATTTCTGGTCTAGTACAGACCATTTCATACATCAGGCTACCGACTGCACTTGCATATGGAACACGGGACATGTCCTCTTCCTCTTCTTGTGTCTTGGGACACTGTTCAACAAATAACTTTACACCTATAGGAATAGGAACCTTCACCGGTTTACTATATTTCATATTAAACATATGCAGTATTCTCTCAACATACTTCCTATGGTTTAACCAGAGCTTCCTCTTTGCTTGATCTCGTTTAATTTCCATGCCCAAAATATAGTTTGTAGCACCAAGATCTTTCATGTTGAATTATGAGGAAAATTGTGTATTCAAATCTTGGATAATTTCTTTGTCCTTTCCAACCAGCAACATATCATCCACATACAAGACTAGATAAATAACATGGTCACCAATTAATTAAAATTACACACAACGATTTACTTTTCTTCTGGTGAAGCGAAGTCCCCTATAAATGTATCAAGTTTCTGATACCACATCCTTGGTGACTATTTTAACCCATACAAAGACTTTTTAAACTTGTAGACTAGTTCTTTCTTACCCTTCACCGCAAAGCCTTCAGGTTGCTTCATGTCGATCTCTTCTTCCAGATCCCCGTGAAGAAATGTTGTCTTCACATCCATATATTCTGCCTCAAAATCAAAAGCATGAGCAATAGATAAAAGTAATATAATAGAAGCTACCTTGGAAACATGAGAAAAAATATCACCAAAATCAATTCCCCACACTTGGGAATAACCTTTTGCTACCAACCAAGATTTGTATTTCTCCATCTTGCCTTCTACATTCATATTCTTCTTAAACACCCATTTGCTACCAATGGGTTTTTTTCCAGCTAAAAACTCCACCATATCCCAAGCCTAATTTTTGTACAAAGATGTCATTTCATCAATTATAGCCTCTTTCAAGAGTTTTCCATCCTCTAAATCTACAAATTCCCTCACAATTTTGGGATTATCATCAGTAATAGATAAATCAAAATTTGAACAGAAAGCAGATGGACTATACCTTTCTGGTTGTATTCTTTCTTGAACTGATCTTCCCACAGTTGGAGTTTGTGTCTCTTCGTCTTTTGATTCCTCTTCTGCTGTAGAGTTTGTTTCTTCCTCCTTTAGCTCAAACTCTATCTTCTCAGGTTCCTTTGGTAGGACTTCATGTTTAATAACATCTTTCACCTCTCTAAACACCACATCTCGTTGTACACGACCTTCCTTGTTTCTGGGTTCCAAAGCTTATAACCTTTCAAACCACCCTTATACCCAATAAAGATGCACTTTTCATATTTTCTATCCAACTTTGTTCTTTTATCCTTTGGAACACATACATATGCATCACATCCAAATACCCTCAAATGTGAAGAGAAAGTTTCTTACCAATCCATACCTCTTGTGGAGTCTTATCCTCCAACACTGATGAAGGTGATCTGTTGACTAGGTAACATGCAGTCTCAACCGCCTCTGCCCAGAATTCCTGTCCTAACTCAGCACCACTAAGCATGCTTCTTGCCCTTTCCATCAACGTCTTGTTCATTCTTTTTTGCAACTCCATTTTTCTCGGGTGTGTATGGAATATCCTTATGTCATGCTATATCACACTTCTTACATAACTCTTCAAATTGCTTCTTTCAAAACTCTCCATCGTTATCTATCCTCAACACCCTTATCTTCTTCTCTATCTAGTTTTCCAACAGAGCCTTAAATTCTTTAAACTTGCCAAAGACTTCAGGTTTCTTCCTAAGGAAATATATCCATGTATTCCTTGAGAATTCATCTATAAATGATACATAGTACACAAAATTTCCCAGTGATGGAACCGACACAGGTACAAAAACATCACTATGAATAAGCTCTAATATTTGTTTCGCCCTCTTACCACTAGAGGGGAAACTCACTTGATTTTGCTTCCCATGTACACAATTTCACAAAAATCAAAATCCAGAGACCATACCATTACCATGAAGTATTCAAAGGTGCTTCTCTCTAATATGTCCAAGCCTTTGATTCCATAGCATGGTCTTTTCTCCAGAGACCACTAGATTTTCTGCTTCATTTTCAGGAACCATAGGATTTTTGTACCCATAAATAACAATGATACCTTGAAGCTTGTACAAATTTCCAATGCAAACTCCCCACATAAATACCAGTGCTCCCCAAACCATCTTGTAGATATCTTTCTCAAACATTATTTTTACACCTGCATCATCCAACTTGCTTATAGAAATCAGATTTTTGGCCAATGTAGGAATATGTAAAACACCTGGAAGTGTTCTAATCCTTCCACCTTGCAACTTCAACTTGAATTTTCCGTGACCAACGATTCTAGACTTCCTTTCATCCCCTAAGAAGACATCACCACTGTTGTATAGGTAAATCCCCTCTACGGATAGAGGCGATCCCTACTAGCCCAACAGGGGTCTAGCAACAATCGAACAATGCTACACCGCAGGTTCCTAGTTGTAATTAACAAGTGGGTGAGAATAACCTACTTGGATTCCAACGCTTGTTTGTCGGAGAGATATTCCTCTCGCTCCTTCGCTCCAGCCGATCACAATTCCCCGCTATCCTCGCGGATGAATACCTGCACAAGCAAAAGAGAGCAAACAAAAGCGTGAAATCTACTAACAACAACTATGTATCGGTCAGGAAAGATACAATTTGCATTAATCAATCATTGAACAAATGTAAATGGAACCATAAGAGTAGTCATCTATCTTTATTAACAAAAAGTAGAGTAAGGTACAACCGATGTCCTGACGCTGAGTCCTTCTCTAGAGGGTCCAGCCAGCATATCTTTCAAGCATTCACCTTTGGGACAAATCTCCCAAGTCAAAAGGTCTCTCTCTCACATACAAGGCAACAAGCTTATGACCTTTCTCAAGCTCAAAACAATCCTCACACAACACACCAAGGCCTACAAAAAGCAGCACTGAAATGCACTAAGAATTCCTCAATCAAAGTCTATATCTTCCAAAAACTATCTAACTCTCTAACTAGCTGCTCATGGGCAATGGAGGAGGCTTATAAAGAGAAGGAGTCTCCATGAATAGGTAAGGGATGAGCTTTCCACCAAGATAAGTGGATGGTCAGTCGAACAGACACGCCAGAGAAAGGATGGCGACCTCAACAATGCTAACAACCAAGTCTGGAGGGATCTGGAAGGCTGGTTGTTAGAACAAATTCGCCCAAACAGGATCAGCGCGGAAAACCCGTAAACTGCCGCGCTGACATCGCAAACCCATGTAGAAGAGGTCTGATCAGCGCGAAAAGGACAAACGGAGGAAGCGCTGTTCGTTAAAATGGGACCAGCGCGGAAAAAACATGTGCTTCCGCGCTGGCAGCACAACAACAACACTAGCCTCCGCCTGTCAGCGCGTTTATTTTATCAACAGACGCGATGATCCAATGAACTTAGGAAAAGAGGGTTTTTTAGCCATTTTGAGGAGCATGAGTATAGGTGGATGTGGTTTATAGCACAGTAGGGACACTGACATGGTGGCAGTGACATTTTACTGTGTAACAGATGCCCCCTAAAGCATGAAGCCCGAGAGAGTGGGAGGGGTGAAATGCTTTACAAGACTGCTGGACTGGAACACCACTAGAGAGAACCTGCAGGCGGATACAACTGATATTTCAATTACATGTAGCCTAGGCATGGGCGCAGCCATCCAAAAGACATATGGAAAAAAGGTCTATGGCGTGGACGCAGCCACCCAGCTGAGAAGACCATAATGATAAGAGGTATGGTCGCAGCCACCCTTAAGAAAACTCAGGTATGGTCGCAGCCATCCATCAATGAGTCATGTAATGATGTCCCACAAAATCGCAACCTGGTTCACGATAGACTAGAACCAGGGTCTTGCGCTCCATCCGAATCCGAACAAAGTACAAGTTCAAACATGTGAATATATGTGTCGAAGTCGAACATGCTTGAACATCGTCTGATCACCAGCTAATGATGATGGCTGTTAACAGACGCGAGAGGGGCCACCAATAATGACGATGGTCCTCAAGGTACTATAGGTACAAGCCACGGCATGTGAATGAATGAGCCGATGTCGAACACCCGCGGAATCATTCGATCGGAGGCCAATGATGAAAACCTCACGTCGAACACGAAGAACCTGCCATTAAGGCATGCAGGCCCCAAGGTACGGTCTCTAGGTCACTCCTGGATAATGAGCTGAAGTCGACAGGAAGTGATCTTTATCGAAGGTGGGCCATAATGTTTCCCACATCATCGACGCGAGACGGGTAGAGACAAGTTTGTTTTGCGTGAAGTATCAGAGGGAGGTTATACTCGCAGAGGTCAACTTCTCTTGAACATATCGGCGGCACAATGACGGATTTGGCAGTATTTGGGGGTCACATGATCAGAGGTCGTAACGGAAGGACAATGAGCAGATGAGTGGCCAAATAGGATAACCCAAACCCATGGAGGCAAAAGTGAAGTGAGATGAGATGTCCCCACCCAGACACGAATGCAAACAGTGCCATGTTCGAGAGTGACATACTGCCGATGACAACGATGATGGTTCCTTTATTTCCCCCACCATTTCTGGCGAGTACCCCGATTATTTTTGGATGACAAGCTTGACGGGGATAGCATATGCTTGGAGAGCGTCATTTCGACAAAGCCCGATGTCATTCAGTTTTAACGAGCCTGACAAAGGAAAAGCTCGGCGCCTTTTCACGTTTAGAGAGTTTGAAAAGACAGCTGAAAAGGAAACTCCAGGGGGTGCTTTTTCGTAAAGTTGTGTCTCTCGAGCCCGAAAAAGTATAAAACGATGCTTGAAAGAACCGCCCAATCATTCAACTGAGGAGTAATTTTCATAAATAGTGACACCGACCCGAAAAAGTAAAAAAGCGATCGATATCACGTCGTTTTAGAACCAATAACGAGCGCGAAACGACAAACACTCGACAATCTTTTCGTTTTTAAACGGTCGGAAAAGGGTTTAAAGACGACCACCTCTCATGTCCATTTAACGAGTCGAGAGGGATAACTCGGCAATCTTTTCATCTTTAAACGATCGGAAAAGAGCTGAAAGAAGACCTCCATTTTTAATGTCTTTAACGAGTCAAAAAGGGAAAAATACTCGGTAATCTTTTCATATTTTACGAGTCAGAAAAGAGCTTAAAGGTGACTTGGGTATGGGTTCATTTTTACACAAGCTTGAACCATGGAGAACTCTGCTTGGATTCGGTTTCATGTTTACACAAGCTTGAAATGAAAAACTATGCTTGTTATAGTTTGCATGCCCCCAGCATAATGACGCAAAACGAGGTACATGCCCCCCAAGCTTCATTGCATTCAACAAAGTGGATGGAATGAAGGTTCACTTGCGAGATCTTGGAAAGACTCGACTTGTATTTTACGAGATCTTAAGCAAAAGACTCGACTTGGAAAGGGAGTTGTTTCATTTTTTAATGAGGTTGACACAGTAAAAGAACTATCCTCATAACCCTTGTTTCATTTCTTAACGAGCTTGACACAAGACAAGGAACTATGCTCGAATGGAAGCCGTTTCATTATTTTAACGAGGTTGATACATTAGCAAAACTATCCTCGGGACTCCTCGTTTCATTTTTTAGGGAGCTTGACATAGGACAATGAACTATGCTCCGACCAGACCTAGTTTCATTTTTTAAGGAGCTTGACATAGGAAAGTGAACTATGCTCCGACCAGACCTAATTTCATTTTTTAGGGAGCTTGACATAGGAAAATGAACTATGCTCCACCCGAACCTCATCATAATGAACCAGAAGTCGGGGCTTCCAAGAGCGGCGCTCCCGGTGGGAGGTCGATGTCTCGGAAGTCGGGACCCAATGCCCCCAGCACACTATGCACGATAGCGGCATTGCTGGGTACAGGCATGGGAGAGGCGGCCACGTAGTTGATCTGAGTTGAGACAGATGCAACTGGTGGGTTAGAACCAAAAGGGAAGGACAATGGTGCTGGAGGGGCTTGTGGATGAGCGAACGATAATTGGTCGATCGTCACCATTCTTCCATCGTGTGGAAAGCAAATCACACGGAAAAGTGAAGAAACAAGGGCTCCCATGGCATACACATAGTCACGACCAAGGAGAAGACTGAAGTCTAAAGGGCCTTGGGAACCAGACGTCTATTAGACAGTCTGCCCCCCAAGTAATAGGGAACTTTGGAAGGATCCCTGGTGGT
>APFE031628611.1:68391-99935 GCA_000404065.3 Pinus taeda
GGGAAGACAATAGTGCCGGAGGGGCTTGTGGACGAGCGAACGACAATTGGTCGATCGTCACCATTCTTCCATCGTGCGGAAAGCAAATCACACGGAAAAGTGAAGAAACAAGGGCTCCCAGGGCATACACATAGTCACGACCAAGGAGAAGACTGAAGTCTAAAGGGCCTTGGGTAACCGAGACGTCTATATAGACAGTCTTGCCTCCCAAAGTGATAGGGAACTTTGGAAGGATCCCTAATGGTTGACTCGTTCCTCCGTCAAAAGCGATGAGATTCGGTGCGACAGGTACAAGCGATGGGGAACCCAAAGCTTGCCAAGTAGTAACGGGCATAAGACTAACTGATGCTCCTTCATCCAACACAGTGCCAGGCAGCGCCATATGAGTGGCATAGGCGGTGACCCAGAAAGGCACATGGGATGGAAGGGGAGGGGTAGTCAAACAGCTCCAATCGAAGGACACGACCGAACTACTTGGTGGAGGAGCCATATGGTTGCCCCCCTGCTCAGAAGGGATCGAATCAGAATTCTCCGGAGAGGCTGGGATGGGAAGACCATCATCAAGCTCAGAAGAATCCGAGGAGACGAGAAGAACATGGGAATTTGACTCTTCCGAAATAGGGTGGATAACACTCTGTCCAACCAATGGTTGGTCGGGAACAGGCTGGGTACAGCCAGGTTCGGGAAGAGGGGCCTGGACAAGAGGAGAATGTGAAATAATCTCGTTGTCGGGAGGCGAATGATCTGCAGCTGCAGACAGACGTTGATATCCAACTGGGAGTTGCGGTGAGCGAGCTGGGAGACTTTCCAAAAAAACGGAGGCTTTATCCATGAGTGGACAAAGGTGAAGGGGATGCTTGCCTTCACAAAGTCTGCAGGGGATTCGAATCTTCCCATTCCGTTTACCATTCCCAACTGACGAGGTAACATCGCCGTGAGCTTCAATGGACGACGAGGGGTGGGCCGGATCACGGGACCATACTTCTAAGATCCTGGGGATGCCAGGACAATCACGAAGAAGATGGTCGTCCTTACATAATCGACAAGGAAACTTAACCTTCCGCAAAGGAGCGGAAGGTGGCCCGACTTCAGGTGCATTTACGGGAACAGTCGTACTTGTAACCTCTCTCTTGGGAGACTTCTTCTTCTTGGTCTTCTTCTTCTTCTTCTTAGCCACCTGGTTACTTGAATCGAGACTTTCACCAGGCGAAGTACAAGAAGGAGACGTAGAAGTAGGCGTCGAAGGAGAGAGGTCCACCTTGGGTTCAACATGATGTTGTGCAGGTGGAGGGACTGATGAAGCATTAGCCGACACGGTAGGGACCAAAGAGGTTGAAAACAACCAAACAGGCAACCCGACTGTTAACCCTGGAAGGGATAATGTCGCCATATAAGGAGCACCAACATTCCCAAGAGGAGGGAAATGACTAGGGTTCCCATCAGGAGGGGAACTTAGGTTGGTGAAGCCAGGAAAAGTTGCCATAGGAAACAAGAAGGATCCTACTCAAACTAACACGCACAAGATCTAACCGGGAAATGTTATCGTGGCCAAATTAATTTTAAGACACAGGAACAAAACTTGACCTTTTCATGTTTTAAGAGTCGAGAGAAGGACGAAAAGATGACTCTATCTCCTTCGAATGTTTAATGAGCACGAAGTGACAAGACGCTCACTTACACCTTTTCTTTTAGAGAGTCTGAAAAGGATCAAAAGCGACTACTCTGGAAGTTCTAGGCAAAAAAGTTTACCAAGCAACCCGTAAAACTGCTTATACACCTTGGCAATCATATGAGAACCAAGGACTTCCCGTACTGCAGTCAATCTTCCCGAATGCTGTGTTCGGTGCGTTATGGTTTACAAGGCGGCAGACTCGGCTTCCTGTGGATAAAGGTTGCAAGCCTAATGGAGTCTCCCCATATATACGCGACGGTACGTGGGAGCCCAATCCGTACTAGCACTTATCGTCTCACCGTGGAGGAATCACCCAACCACCCAACGTTAAGATACCAGGTTTAAAGACACCGGAACACGTCTCTAGCCTAGACCTCTAGATGTTTTCGTTAAGTTCCAATGCGTTTTTAGGTAAATTTGGTTAATTTTACAGTTGATCTTCGAATTAGGTTTGAGTTTGAGGTCCTACCGTATGATCTCTCAAAGCACCTAAATGCAACTACATGCCAAAGATTATCATTTTGTTCGATGAATTCTAGTTAACAAGAGTTAAGGATTTTTCAAACAAACAAAACGAATTCAAGCAAGCATGCAACGTAATGCAACTAATAGCAAGGAAATGAAACTTTTTCTTTGAAAACACAAGACAACGAAATGCTCTTTCCTTTTCAACTATCAATGCAAAAGATACTAGTTTGCTCTACTTTTTCAATGACATAAAAGTTCTTTTCAAACGAATTAGAGAGATAGCTATGCTAAGTGAAAAACTAAATCACTCAACGCACACACAAGACAATTCCCAAGCCACTAAAAAATAAGTTCTCCAAATCGAAGGAAAACAAGGGCTTATGAGCTGTTGTAATCTAAGCTCAAAAGACAATGAGGAATTCAACGGAGGAAAGCAAACCGCTTGGAACACAATCAATCACTTTCAACAATCACCAAACAAAAGCGCAAACCAAAACAACGTTGGCTGGCCAATCTAAAGAACATCAAATCCCAGATGGGAGGCTAGACACACACGACCACTAGATGCCCTAGGGTTTGAGTGTGAAATCAAATGAAGATAAGCAAACACCCAAAGGGTGAGAGTTCATAACCAGACAAACGACGGCCTGACACACTTCGGTAATCGCTAAAAGTCAAGACGAAACATAAACCAAGCAATACAAGCAGAAAGAAGGGCTTTGCACAAACCGAAAACAAATGATAAACGAGCACTCGTAGAACGAGGCCCTGCAAGCAATCGAGTCACAGTTCAAACAAAGCTAACAAGCCAAAAGCCAAATGTAGAAAGCAGGAGAAAGCCAAAACCAAGAGGTTCAGTATGTCAATTTGGACAAAAAGGTCTTTTACAGGATCAGCGCGGGTGACCCTATAGCAACAAAGCGATGACAGACAGGTGCCTGTAGCAACTTTGCGCTGTCAGCGCGGAAGGACACGAATAAAGAGCGTTGGCCCGAAAAAGCAGGTCAGCGCGAATGTATGAATATAAAAGCGCGACGACAGAGACAGCAAAGAAGGCAGGATGCGATGTCAGCGCAACTGTTTTAAAATAAAACGTGCTGAGGCTGAAAAGAAAATAAATTTGAACAAAAACTTCTAAACCAAAGCAACAGGTTTTCAAAGCAATTAAGGCAGTCCCTAGGACGAACCCAGAAACCAGTCAACAGCAAGACAAACTCCAAATTTTTGACAAAGGGGCAAGAATCTAAACAAAGGTGACACAAAAAAGATAGGCAAGCTCCCCAGCGGAGTTGCCAAATTGTTGTATAGGTAAATCCCCTCTACGGATAGAGGCGATCCCTACTAGCCCAACAGGGGTCTAGCAACAATCGAACAATGCTACACCGCAGGTTCCTAGTTGTAATTAACAAGTGGGTGAGAATAACCTACTTGGATTCCAACGCTTGTTTGTCGGAGAGATATTCCTCTCGCTCCTTCGCTCCAGCCAATCACAATTCCCCGCTATCCTCACGGATGAACACCTGCACAAGCAAAAGAGAGCAAACAAAAGCGTGAAATCTACTAACAACAACTATGTATCGGTCAGGAAAGATACAATTTGCATTAATCAATCATTGAACAAATGTAAATGGAACCATAAGAGTAGTCATCTATCTTTATTAACAGAAAATAGAGTAAGGTACAACCGGTGTCCTGACGCTGAGTCCTTCTCTAGAGGGTCCAACCAGCATATCTTCCAAGCATTCACCTTTGGGACAAATCTCCCAAGTCAAAAGGTCTCTCTCTCACATACAAGGCAACAAGCTTATGACCTTTCTCAAGCTCAAAACAATCCTCACACAACACACCAAGGCCTACAAAAAGCAGCACTGAAATGCACTAAGAATTCCTCAATCAAAGTCTATATCTTCCAAAAACTATCTAACTCTCTAACTAGCTGCTCATGGGCAATGGAGGAGGCTTATAAAGAGAAGGAGTCTCCATGAATAGGTAAGGGATGAGCTTTCCACCAAGATAAGTGGATGGTCAGTCGAACAGACACGCCAGAGAAAGGATGGCGACCTCAACAATGCTAACAACCAAGTCTGGAGGGATCTGGAAGGCTGGTTGTTAGAACAAATTCGCCCAAACAGGATCAGCGCGGAAAACCCGTAAACTGCCGCGCTGACATCGCAAACCCATGTAGAAGAGGTCTGATCAGCGCGAAAAGGACAAACGGAGGAAGCGCTGTTCGTTAAAATGGGACCAGCGCGGAAAAAACGTGTGCTTCCGTGCTGGCAGCGCAACAACAACACTAGCCTCCGCCTGTCAGCGCGTTTATTTTATCAACAGACGCGATGATCCAATGAACTTAGGAAAAGAGGGTTTTTTAGCCATTTTGAGGAGCATGAGTATAGGTGGATGTGGTTTATAGCACAGTAGGGAGACTGACATGGTGGCAGTGACATTTTACTGTGTAACAACCACCATCATATTTCGCATACTCATAGAACCACTCTCTATGGGGATTGAAGTGAATGGATGCACCTGATTCAATCAACCATGCCTCATGATCTACATGTGTACTCAAAGAAGAAGCCAAGTACACATCCCCACCTTCAGCTGAGATGTTTTTTCCCTCTACAGAAGGAGCATCATCAAATCCCTCTCCTTTCTTAGGAGCTTTAGATTTAGAGTCTCTTTTGAATCCCTTCCTTTCCGCATTTCCAGCACACCTTTACAGGTCTTCCTGGAGATTTAGATCTCCCACTAGAGGACTTATTTTTGTTTATGTTTTGGGACTGTCCTCGTACAGGCAAGGAATCACCATTATGGCCCTCCATATTTTTCTGTCTCATCTCCTCCGACAGCAAGGATGAGACTATTTCATCAAACCGTAAGGAAGTTGCATTGCTATCTATTGCAACAACTAGACTATCCCATGAATCCGGTAGAGAACACAACAAATTGATGCACTTATCTTCATCTGAAATTTTAATATCAACAAATAATAACTAGCTTACCACAGTATTAAATGCATTCATATGCTTTGTCACTGAGTCTCGTCTTTCATCCTTAGGTTATATAACTTTTTCCATAGGAATAGTTTATTCACCAAAGACTTAGATTGGTACAAAGTACCTAACTTGTCCCACAAAGCCTTCGCTGAATCTTCCCCTGATACATTCAGCAATACTGAATCTGAGACACATAATCGTATTATCTCTTTTCCTTCCAATCCACTTCACCCAGTCTTCAGTTGAAATTTTTGTTGGTTTAGTACTCGGATCTACTGCGATCCATTGATCTTTATCCACAAATAGATCCTCCATCTTGAGTTTCCATAACTCAAAACTTTGACAATCTTGAGTTTCTTGATCTCTATCTTTCAACTACTCGCCATCTTCTTTCTCTATAAGAATCGATCCCACAGATCTCCCACTAAATAGGGTCTACCACAGGCCCGAGAAAAAACCCCTTAGCATCAAAGGCATCCCCTTGAAGCCAAAACAAGTCTGATACCAAATGTAGGTTTTAACCCAGTACATAAATTACCTGCATACAAATTCTAAAAAATAAAAATAAACAATCGTGAGAGCATAAAACATAAAAAAAAATATACACAGAGATTTTCCCCTGGATCCCAAAACCGGGACTACGAGATTTATTTTTCATTATATGCCTTTCAATGTTACAATACATATATATATATACATGTTGAAGCGCATAAACCCCAATCCATTAACCCTGGATTAGAACATAACCATAGTTCGCTTGACCAGATCTACAAAATACCATGGACAAAAAACCATCATGCCGAAAACCATGTGCGAAATCCATGCACAAAACCATAGGTAGGTTTGCCACCTAATATAGGGTCCAAAAAAATTTCCTACGACACTGCCCCGCACCCCATGAAGGGGGGCTACCACCCCCCTGCTTACCATCCTGACGAGGGGGGCATCTTTCCCCTCATGTATGGGGTAGTCGTGGAAAGAATACAACACAACCCAACAAACATGTTGAAAGACATCTTTGTAGCTGATTACGCAAGCTGATCAATCAAGAGAAAGCAAAGGGGCACCAACTTGCGATCGTAACTCAAGACTTGATATCATTGAAGACTCCTTACCTCTAAGCCATATGGGGGTGGATAGAAGAGAATTTCCAAGAAGACACATAGCAAGGAGCAACAACAATGGCTTGACATTTCCATGTCGTCAAGAAGTCCATGTTAGCAATGTCATGTCATGTCATGTCATGAGTCGTCATATGCCACATCATTATTGGGGATTATGTAATTTAATATTCGAAAATGTATTGTAAAGTGGAAGTCCAAAGGACATGTACAAAAGATGAAGAGTCATTTAAAGTTGAAAAGTAATAGGAAATCAAACAGTCATGAGGGTAGTCAAAGAGTCACAAGGGAGGTGAAACATCACCCCATTGGTTGTATATACACCCTCATTGTATGAACAAAGGACATTTCACCTTGGATCCTCCCGCAAGGCATTAGAGAGACAAACTAGTTCTTTTGAGGAGCAAGTGGTGGCTCCAATGCTCCACAATTAGAGCTAGTGGTGTTCGATGTATACATGTGTCTTGGGGCTTTTACGTAATATATGAAGTTTGATGGCCAACACGTTCTTCATGCATGTATTATGAATGTTTGTAATATTATTCTTTGAATGTTTATTATTCATGTTTGTTTTTCACTCGTACTTAAGTAATTGAACTATTTTGATTATTTTAGTGCTATCATATTAAGAATGTGATGTAATGGTTGCAATGTATGTTGTATCTTTGTGGACTATTCCCTTGGATGTTAGATGGATATCTCATGTTTGCGTGTGTTTCTACCAGAGTGGTACTACTACCTTTCTCATAGAGGCTCACTTCATTTTCCCTTCACAGTAGAAGAACCTTGACATACCTACACCTGAACACTCACCAGACACAATTGCTTTTCGAAGGCACACTCGTGTTCCTCTCTATTGCTGGCAGTAAGAGCCAAGGCAAATCTTTAAGAAATCGACAACCAAGCCATATTAAAGATGGAGCTCCTATCCCAAATGGTGTGAGGTCTAATTGGGACTGCATATTGGGGAGACCCCTTGAATGTTGGCAGGTCCAACACCATCAACAAATACATACTATTTTTTTCACATGACTTGCTCATTGTTTGATTCATTGTATTGGAGTTCCTGGATCTTCTTATTAGTATTTGTTTGACTTATTCATCCATAATATGTTTTGATCCTTTTTTCCGTCTTTGTTATTGCAGGTTCCAGTCTTCGGAAATTGAACTGGAGTAGGAAAAGGATTGAAGTGAAGACCTATTTTGTTAAACAAGTGAGTCTTGTTCAAACTTTACTAGAGAAAGATAATATGAATAGTCTTGTTTGATCATTGAGTCTAGGGAGATTGCTATTGTCTGCAAGAAGGATTTGTCCAATAACAAAACAGAAGTTGCATTAGCATGTTGTTGGTAAAGGGATGACTTGGAATGCTTGAATCATCGTGGTCTCTCAATTTTTTTATTCATTTCTCAAATTGTGGTGCTCATTGTTTTTAGAACATGATAGATTATTGATGTTTTATAATGCTTTTAATTTAAACTAATCAAACATGTATATTTTTTTTTTTTTTTCTATAGGCTAAATTGACTTTTTATTTATATAATATTTTATTTCCTTTTTAAAGGGACATGTGTCAATTTTGAGCAAGGAAGAAATTACACATCTTACTGGGTTGTAGAATGCACCTCTTGACTCAATTATGGGGGAGATATTGTAGTAATTGTTAGATCAATAAAGTAGTAGATCTTTTCTCCTACATGTGCTTGATAGCCTAGCATGGAGGAGATGTTGTAGTGGAGCTATAGATAAATTACACGTTAGATCTTAAATTAAAATAAGAAAAAAAATGTTAGCTCCATTCATATTTTATATATTATAAAGGATATATTGTAATAACACTGGGATATAGAATGCATCTCCTAATGCAATTTTGTGGGAGATATTGTAGTAATTATTAGGCCAATGAAGTGTTAGATTTTTGTACGTAGAGACATTTTATAGTTTAGCATGGAGGAGATGTTGTATTGGATCTATAATCAATTACATACTATATCTAAAATTAGAATAGAAAAAAGGACAGTAATATTCACTCCATTCTATCTTAATTTTACTCTAAAAGAGGTTTGCACCTCAAGAGATTTGATCCCTCTCGGTGCTTGGGGGATTTGTTAAGATGAATCCAGTTATATATATATATATATATTATATATATATATATATATATATATATATATATATATATATATATAATATTATATATATATTATATATCATAACAAAACCATAGATTTCAAAACTGGAGACCAAAAACTACCAAGAGTAAATTGACCTATTTTACCTCAATTTTATTTTAATTATTTTTTTAATAATTAAAATTAAATTTTTATTTTCATTTAATTTGACTTAGTCAAAATATTTACATAATAAGACATGACATTAAAACATCTCTACTATGTTAAACTAGAAGCATCTATTGAAAAAACAATTAATAAGTAATAATTAGAAAAATAATTAAATGTAAACAATAATTAAAAAAATGAAATAAGTTAATTTATTATATTATTATTTTATTTTTATTAATAATTTTTTGAGATATTATAAATAATTTATAATATATGTATTAAAGCCAATATCTTTCGGAGAAATCACATAGAAACTTTAGGGTCAAAAGAGACGTGTTTGGAACATGCATCTAAGTTCATCATCACGACAAGTATAAGGAGCAAGATCAACAAACCACTAATTTATATCAAAGATGCAACGGTAAATTCTCAACGGCAAAAAAAAACAATAAATAAAATGATCCGTTAAGAGACAAAAAACAAATAATATATTAGATAATTTTGAATTAAATTAATTAATTTAATTTTTATTTTTATTTTTAGCAATTATTATATGACCTTTGACCATTACTAATCTATTATCATATAATCTATTAAGAATTAACTATCTACATTATTATGAATTAAAATTATATTAGATATACATAATGACAAAATAAAAACTATATCTATCTAAATTATATAATAATAATATTAACAATAAAAACTGGAAAAAAAAACACAAACCTGGACAGAAGAAGGAAACAAAGGAGGGGAGAAAATCCACGGGTTTAAGAAATGAGGGAAGGGATGAGCTTCTTAACTCCCATCCATCGTCTCTATTAAGAGTTTTGCTTCTCTTTTCAATTTCGATGGCTTCTCGTAATTTTTGGTGATGGAAATGATTAACCCTAGCTAGGACCTTAGAATTCTCTAAGCAAATATGGTGTTTCGACAAGTCAGTGTGTTCCGCTACAGCAAAGGAGTGAGTCCTACAATGTCTAAGGTCTGTCACATGCTCTTGAATTATCTAAGAGATGGAACGCCCCGTCTCTCTAATGTAGGGGGTTCCACAAGAACATGGAATCAAATAAACACCCTTCGTGCTTTTGGGATTGATAGGGTCCTTGATAGATCTTAAAGAGCTATGAATAATTTTTAAAGGCCTAAAAGTGGAGCCAATCTTTTGTTTCCTCAAAATCCTAGCATTTGTTTCAGCCATCCCTTGTATAAAGGGAAGTAGGACTCTAGAGGCCACCTCAACCGGCTCTTTCTTAGTTCTTGTTCCTTGATTAGCTTTTAAAAAGGCTCTAAAACCTTGGAACTAATTATAACCATTCTTCTTGAAAACATTTAGGAGATGGGTTTTCTCAACAACCATATGCTCTTCATAAAAAACCCTTAACGCCCTAGTAGCTAGAGTGTTGAGAACCCCTAGTTTTTGGGCTGGAAAGTGATGAGATTTAGCATGAAGATATTGCTCAGTGTGGGTTTTCTTACGAAAAACCTAGTGGGAGAAAAAACTACCATCTTTCTTAGAGATAAGCACATCAAGGAAGGGTAAGATTCCATTAAATTCACATTCCATGTTAAATTTAATGGACTTAGATTGATTATTCAGATGCTCGAAAAAAGATATTAATTCTTCCTAACCATGGGGCCATAAGTTGAAGGTATTGCCAACAAACTGTTTCCAAATGTTTGGTTTAAATTGAGCTAAAGCTAAAGCTCTTGATTCAAAATTCCATAAAAAGTCTAGCAACCACCAGAGAGAGGGGAGAACCCATCGCTACCCCACATGTTTTCTCATAGAATTTTCCTTCGAAAATAAAGAAGGTTGAGGTAAGGCAAATCTCTATAAGCTTGGCAGTATCAGGATCAATTATGTGATTGATAACATCATCAACCTCCTTAATAGGGATGTTAGTATGTTGGGGCCTTCATTTTGAATTTTAGGTTTTTGCGGGAAGGAATTCAAATAACAGGTGGTGGGGACAACGGTCGGGATTGCGGAGCTGAAAACCAAGGATATAGACAAGAAATATGAGTGAACGGGTAGTTGCATCAAGGTGGAAGAAGCAAACAAAAGCAACCAAGCAAGGGAAAAGAGAAGGCAACTGAGGGTAGAGTCAGCTAAGCAGAACTGGCAATGGGAATGTAGATCAAAGGATAAAAGGTGAAAGATAACACGAGGAAGGGGTGGGTGATGAAATAGATGAGCAGAGATAGGATCCAGAGAGTTGGATCAATTGTGAAAAGGCGAGGATTTCCCTCTGATTTGGCTATGACCATGCTCAATAGTTGTGTTCTTTGGGGTTATTCTCTTTGTGCATTTGATAAATAGGCTTCGAGCCTTTTGTAATATGTTGTGTACTCTTTTATATGCCAGTTAATGAAAAAATCAGTTTGGAATCCATATTGTATTGTTGTGTTTCTTGTGGATTATTTAAAATTTAAAATGAATGATCAATAGTTGGGCAGTTTCCTGTGATGATAGGAATAGAATAACATGCTTGGATAGTACGTAGGGTTGAGGGCTTTGAGTTATTGATGTCTGCTAATTGCATCTTCCTTGATACTCCCTTCGATCCCATCTAACTTCGATCGCGACATGCCTCGGGTGAGACTCTTGCCCCTCTGGGTAAGGTGAAAATGTCGGCGTTGTCGTAGACTACAATGGAGCCTTGTTGGCCCCTTGAGCCTAAACCCAGGGTCTCCTCCCTATTTTCATTTTTATGCCAACAAATGGTTCCGTTGTTGGGAGCTGAAATAAAAAAGAGGTGTTCGGAATATGGTATCGAGGATTTTTAAGAAAGAAATATGAAACTAGTGGGACGACCAAGTGGATCGATTTGTGTCACAACAAGATGTCCTTCAAATCTGGACTATCACTAAGGGTGAATGATGAGATCTTGTACTTAGAAGCTGTAAGTGATCAATACAAGATATTTTGGTGTAAGTTCTCAGAATAACTATACAATTGGTTGTGAAGACTACAAGTGAAGGGTTGACTAGAAGAACAGATGCCATCCCGTCGCGGTTGGGCCCCCACTGATCTAGCAATGCTCCACCACCTGGACACTGATCTAACCAGAGCGGTAGATTTTTGGGTACAAACTACTCTGTAGGGATATGTGATCAATTCCATGGAAAAAAGCTATCAGTCCTTCTCAAAGGCTGATGGTATGTTTAGATCTGGGTTGAGAGGAAAATTGTTGAAGGAAGTACCTCTTTGGATTAAGATTTTGATGGTGGAAGAAGGGTTAATTTATTTCCAAGGGTTGAGCATGGTAGTGTAAAACCCCAGTGCCAGGGAGACGGTCAAAAGGGGGAAATTCTACTAAATGGGGGACTCTGATTCCGCTAAATGGATGGATGTAGAAGATTCATGGAGGAATAGGAAAGAGAGAGTGCAAAGGAGAGCATTGATAGCAAAGAAGTGGTAGGAAAGGGCCATGTAGGAAATGAAAGTGTAGGTGGAGGGACCACACCAAGAAGAAGAAATGTCGAAGGGTCCAAAAGTAAGAGATGAGGTGGTGGAGAACTCAGAGAAAAGAATAGAGATAGTCAAGCTAGACGGAAACTTGGAAGGTGATAGGATCTCTCCTTCCCAAGTTGCGAGGGAGGTGCCTAATGGAAGTGGTCACAGTAATCCCGAGGAAGATATGAACGATAAGATGTGTGAGGTTATGAGACAGTTGTTTTCAGAGGACAACACAACAGATGAAATCAAGCATCCAACCCCTTAAAGCTCAAGTAGCATTAACCCCAACCTTCCAGCATTCACCCTAACCTTCCCCTCGTACTTTACAATAGTCCTGGTAAATTTGTTTCTAAGTTGCTTAAAGCGATACAGATACATAGTTTGCATGATAGATATAAGACAGATTTTGGTACCTCTAACAATAGTGGTAATAGTGGTATTAGTAATCTAGGATTGAAAGGATATCAACAACCTAGAACCCAAAGCTTTGTGCTTCTAGCACACGCTCAAGCCAGAATGGCATGATCCTTTACCAAATACCTAGAGTTCTTTGGTTGAGGGAACGAGGATGTGCAACAACACTAATACCTATGCGAATCCATATGGAGAGCTCGCCAAATGCCCGACAACATGAAGTTGATTGAATTTCAGAGCACCCTTAGGGAGAGATCCCTGAGATGGTTTATCAAATGTGTAGAGTTAAACCAGAATCTAACCGTAGATGACATCAAGAAGAGATTTGTGCAAGAATTCAAGCTTCCCCAAACAGATTAGCAAGGTTTGTCAGAGTTATGGGAGATAAAACAACAGGATGGGGAAATTTCCTGGGATTTGATGCAGAGTTTCAAGGATGTGGTTGGCAAGTTGAGTTACACTGTAGACCCCAATCACCAGAGGGATTGTTTTATCAAGGCACTCCTACTCCTTACTCGAACACCCTTAACACAACAGAAGATTGAGACCCTATAGGATGCTATGGAGCAAGAAACTCACATATAGGCAATGGAAGGATATTCACATGAGTATCGGGGAAGGAAAGGTCACAAGATCCACCGATCATGAGGATCTAGCACCAGATAGCCAACCTAACAATGAAATTGAAGGACTCACAATCAGTCCACCCAGTGAGACCCAACATGTGCACCCATTGTTTGGTCGAAGGTCACATCGCGACTGAGTGCCCCAGACTGAGAGGCATGAGTACTACTTCAGGGCCCGTCAGACCATCGGGTGCTCCACCTCTAGAAGGATTCGTGCTGGTAGGATCTCAAGGGGCATTCCCGGGCCAAAACTAACATGAGTATTGTGAGATCTATAGGAGCTATGGAAACTCACCACGGCTGTGTCCAATATTGCATAAGCACTCAACCATACCAAACAATAACTACTCTAAGTTTTGTGTGTCCATGACTCACCACACAGACCAGTGTCAAGCCTTGGATGCTCTAGCAGAGTGACTAGACCGGTTGACCTTCAGGATCAATGAGACTACTCACAAAGGGTGAGGAAGTGGAGGAAGAACAGGGGGCAGGGGACCTACGCGATGTTAAAACTGCAACCAAGAGGGACATGTTGTTAGGAAATGTCCTCTTCCAAAAATACCTCGGTACTCTCAATGCCAAGTTAATGCACATGCAATAGGGGATTTCCCTGACTTGATTGTGAGATGGGAAGAGCGAACTAGGGAATGGGGAACTGACTTGATCAATGTAGAACCAAGGGCTATCGAAATAATTCCATTGTCCAACATAAACATAGTCACAAGGGGCGGAAATAAGATGGGGGTTGACTAGGGTGCACCAGACCAACCCCCAATTCTTCGAGTAGCTTCCCCAAAACGATCATACGACCCTAGACAACAGAAGTAATACTATCAAGAGGCAACAAAGTTGTTTGAAAACTTGGCAGAATCCCCAAAAGGGAGGGTGTCAGATGTGGAAAAACCCACTGTTTCTCGCCTGATTGAGGAATGGTTCAGAATGTTCTTGCAAATTTTTAATAATGATAAGATGTTTGGAGAGTTACGTAGGAGTTTGAAAGCAGTTCTGTTGGAAGGAATAATTGGGGAAGAAGGAATCTCAGTGAATCTGCATGAGAAGCACACAAGAAGAGTCCAAATAAATAAGAAGAGAATAGGTATGGAATTTAGAGTTGATGCACAAGTCGTAGGATTCCAGATCAAAGATACAATGTTAGACCTAGGTTCGGACATTAACATTCTATCGAAGAAAACATGGGAGGCACTAGGGAAACCACAATTGTAGTACTCAACAATCCAAATGTGGATGGCTAACCAATATTACATTCTGCCCACTGGAAGGCTGAAAGAGGTGGAAGTAGATGTAGTAGGGGTGAAGACACACGCATATTTCAAGGTGATAGTTATAATTGGTGACAAAGATCCATACCCAACACTACTTGACATTGACTAGGATTATGAGAATTATGTTGTCATCGATCTCAAGAAGGAGTTAAAGATCTTTGAGGTGGAGGGGATGTGGGTGATACAACCACTGGATCTGTACCAGGGGCTAAGATTCACAGAACCATTAGATGACCGAGATGAGCCTGGAATGCTAGATCAGCTCTATCAATTAACAGCAAGAAGAAGGGAGGATTACATCAATCCGACGACAGAGGGATCAGTCAGTTGGAGGAGTATAGAGAGCTCAGATTTTGGCTCTAAGGCCACATGGGATACTTGGTAGCAAGGAGGATATGAAGTCAATACCAGACGTTTCACTATGATATGTCGCACCAACTGGATTGGAACAAAGGTAAGTGATTATCCCACTTTCAATGGCATAGATTCGGTAGATGTATTTCTAAATAAGGTTGATAGAACCATAAGGGAAAGCCACAAGGTATCATTTATGGACATTTCACTGCAAGAAACACCAGCACATTGGTGGGGATCTCATCGCAACACCCTTCGTGACTGGGATAAGACCAAGCGAGCCATGAGAAAAAGGTTCAAGCAAGAAGGAGACCAACCGTGAGAGAGTGTAAAATACAGGGGGGACTCTAATCCCAGACAACCCCTAGAGAGTTTCACAAATAGATGGAACAAGGAATGGATCCTGAAGGAAATGTCGGTACACATGTTTATACACACCTTGGGTACAATTCCTCGGGCATGGTACATACAGGAAGAAATTCAAAGACAAATCGAGGAATGGGACACATTGGATGAACAATTCAGTAGTAGTTTCTTGTTCAAGGATAATGACAGTCGGCTAGCTGAGGCTCTGTATGCCATCAAAAGGATCCTTTTCACATTAGGACACTTGTGGGAAGGGTGCATTGATGAAAGTTCCTACACTACTTTTATGAATCAGGGTAACCAGAGTCCATGGTTTGCAGGAAGGTGAGCATAAATCCAAAGGAGAACAATCTAGAGGGATTGAGGCACCTGAAATTTCAGGACACTGAGGAGAAAGGGATATTCGAGAAGGACTGACAACGGACGTCCCTCACTTTCTCCTAGTAAAACTAGGGAAGCACAACATTGGAACAAAAGACAAACCTAAGATGGCATCAATTAGGGACTACTATGATGAGCACACGATTAAGGAAATTTTTGATCTGTTGCATGAGTATGAGGAATTATTCCCAAATTCAGTCGTGGAATTAAAAAGAATCAAAGGAGACATCAGGGAAATGAAGATTATGCTAAATCCTTACGCCAATCCTGTGAAGCATAGACCGTATAGACTGAATCCAAGAGTAAAATAAAAGGTCAAGAAGGAGATAGATAAGATGTTGGAAGTAGGACTCATGTTTCTGGTAGATGAAGCAGAATGGATCATCCCAATAGTGATCTAGAACAAAAAGGATGCCATCAAGATAAGGGTCTGTGTAGACTACTGCAGCCTTAACAAGGCTTGTGTACATGATCCATTCCCCATGCCTTTTAGTGATGAGAACTTGGATAACATTGCAGGGAATGAATCCTACTCCTTCACAAATGGGTTCTCTGGGTACCATCAAGTTTGAATAGAAGATGCATACGACATCATGCCATTTGGCCTAAAGAATGCACCTGTCATTTTCTCCCAAATTGTTATCACCACATTCAGAGATTACATTCACCAATTTTTGGAGGTATACATGGATGATTGGACAATTTACAACATGTTGAAGAAGCATGTCAGCTTACTTAGAGTGATGTTTGAGCGGTGTCGACAATTACAAATCTCTTTGAACATTAAGAAGTGTTTCTTTGTAGTTCCATTTGGTATGTTACTAGGCCACATCATTTGCAAAGAGGGTGTTTGTGTGGACCCTGCAAAAGTTGCGGGAATTGTAAATATGGACCTGCTGGCCAATGTGAGCAGTTGCGATCAGCACTGGGCCACATAGGGTATTATTGTTGATTCATCTGTAACTATGCATCCATCACCACTCCCATGGAGAAGCTTCTCAAGAAAACAGAAGCATTCAAATGTACAGAGACTTATCAAGCGGCATTAAGCATCCTAAAGGAAAGGTTGGTAAGTTCTCCCATCTTAGTATACCCAAACTGGAATAAGAAATTCCACGTACATATCGATGCATCAAGCATTGCTCTAGGGGCAGTGTTAGCACAACTAGGAAAAGGGAACTTGGATAATCCAATTTACTTTGCAAGTAGGAAGTTGTCGACTGTAAAAAAGAACTCGACCAAGACCGAGAGAGAAGCATTAGTGATGGTGTACTCCTTGAAAATGTTTCGACACTATTTACCTGGAGCCCCATTCAAATTATTCACAAATGACTTGACATTAAAATACTTGGTCAACGAGTCAGTCTTAGAGAAAGGAATTTGCAGATGGCTACTATTGTTCCAGGAGTTCACATTCAAGGTCATCATTAAACCAAGTCAGTTGAATGTGGAACATGATCACTTCTCAAGACTGGAATCAGGGGAAAGTGGGGGTTCCCTAGATGACCAACTACCAGACATTGACTTATTCTACATAGAAGAAATACCAAATTACTTGGAGGAAATCACAATTTTCATAGCCACATGGCAGTGTCTGAAGGAATATACTGTGACACAAAAGAGACATATGGTTGTGACACAAAAGAGACATATGGTGGTGCGAGTGGCTGGCTATCAGTTGATCGCATGGCATTTATATAAAGTGGTCCTCGATAAGGTCTTGCGGTGGTGTATCCTCCAGCATGAAAGGCAAAATGTCTTATGGGAGTGCCACTCTGGGTTGTGGGAGGACATGTCAGAGGAAAAGCAATGACGATGAAGGTTTTGAAAGCAGGGTTATGGTAGCCCACACTCTAAAAGCATGCCAAAGAATATGTGAAAGGGTGTGATGAATGTTAGAGAGTTGGAAAACTGTCGCATCGTGATGAGTTACCATTACATTCGGTACGTGCAGTACAAATATTTGACAAGGGGGAATTTGATTTCATCGGTCCGATCAATCTACCAACGCGCTATTCTCAAGCATAATATATCATCATAGCTACTAAGTATCTCACACGATAGGTAGAGGCGACGCCAATGAAATATTGTATAGCAGACACAACCACGAGATTCATTTTTAAAACATCATATCAAGGTTTGGGTGCCCAAAAAGCCTGGAAAGTGTTAAGATATTCTGACACAAAGGAATTAATTAAGTATAACTTGGTCTAGTGTATAGTTAGGTAAAGTGTGTTTCTTTAGTATGTACTTTTTGTAATTTACAATCCGATGGTTACGATATGTTCTAGACATGAAGTGATCTAATGGTTCATTCTCTCCTTGGTATTATCAACACTCGATCCATGGTGACACTTGGTCGAAGACTGTTTATGAGAGAAGGTTATGTAAATTTTCTTTCTTTTATATTAATAATATTGCATGAAGTGGTTGTATTGGCTTAAGCCATGGACTATTTCCCTCTTTGAGGGTTTTAACCACGTCAAGCATACTGGTGTACTGATCTGTGATCTATTTGTGAGCAATGTCCTTTGGTGTTCAATCTAAGGAACTTACCCTGTAAATTCCTACATGGTATCAGATCCATTCGAGGGCCGCATTCATTGGTGATCCAAATCCGAAGCCGATACAACTGCATCAAACTATCGTTTCCTAGATCTACAGTTTCTAACCACTTTCGAGCCGAGAGGATTGCTCTATTACGTTAGGAGAATTTTTTCTAGTGAGGAAACCCTTTTGTTTCATGCGAAAAGGTTTCTGGTAGCCCTAGCTACGTCATTTTTAAGATCTAGAGGCACATAGTCTTTATTTGTAGTTATAGTTATTTATCTCTCCATTTATTTCCGTTTATAGTAATTTATAAACTTTTTATTACTGGATCTATACCTTTCATTTCTGCATACGCTCTTTTCCTCGAGACTCTGTACGATTTGGGTAAAATAGAAACAAAAAGAAAGAATTGTTCTCATCTGTATGCTCTTTTCCGCCACACCTTAGTGTGATCTCGGAAAATCAGAAACATTGAGGAAAATATCTAGTTTCTGGGGGACTAGCCCCAAATCAAACTTTAAGTCATAAGGCTTGCATATGCTTGCTTGTTTGTTTGGTTTGTGTGGTTTTTTTTAATTTTGTAGGAAAAAAAGGGACTTTTTAGGTACCGCATGCACCCCAAAGCTTCGTTGAGCCAAAAAAAAAACTTCCTCATTTCCAACAATTGCTAAATCTTTTAACGAGCTCACTTGGTCTAAAGTTACTTTATAAGAATAGAGGTCTTGGGTTAAATTCTTTCTTTTTGTTAAGTTACTCTTTCAAAAATCACATGTAACTTATGTTTTAAAGTTACTTTATGTAAAAGTGTTCTCACCCATTATAAAAAATAGTCACTTATAATTTTAAAGTCACTTTACCTTTTATTTAACTTACAATTTAGTGGATAATTCATAAAGTACCATTGTAAAAGTGACTTTCACTTATTTATAAAAGTGGGTTACATACAGTAATCTATTTAAAAGTGAGCTAATTAAATTAAGTTTGAAAGGGTGGGGGGGAATTTTTTAAAATATAACATTAACATCAACTTCCCAACATTCACGTGGTTCGTTGGCATCTTCAACAACTTTTCTTAAAAAAACCATAACCTCTTCATCTAGAAACCGTTTTCAAAGCCATCTTTTTTTAATTTGCCTAATTTTTTTGAGATCTTTCCATTATAACACTTCATTTCATCAAATACAACTTCAATTTCTTTTAAAATGGAAAGTCCATGGCTATTTATTCTTGATAACACCAACTACTTTCAATGGCTATCATACGTGGTGGATTTACTTAGAAGTAAATGTCTTTATAGAATAGCCTTAGGCCAAGAGTCTAAACCTCAAGATGAAGATAAGCTAGCCAAATGGGAAAATAAGCAAGATCAAACACGTGGGTTGATAGGGATGTCTATTTCTTCAAACATTAGATTCCATATCGTTGAAATTGATACCCGTGATGAAGCAATGAAAAAAATCAATATTGTTTTTGGAATTAAAATTAAAATTAGAGCCCATCAACTCGAAAACGAATTGTTTACTTTGGACCCCAATAATTTTTCTTCTATTGAAGAATTTTTGTCCAAGTTCAAGACCCTTAAACTTCTCTTGGAAGGTGTTAAGGTTAAGAAGGAAGATGATAGCCTTATCTAATCCATTCCTACTGGACCAGCCTACTCTGTGTTTGATTCCACCTTCCATTCTACTAGAGAAGCCTTTATTTCTCAAGGACAAGACTACAAGTCCACCTCTTTTGATGCATTTTGTGATTCTTTAATAGGAGAACAAAAAAAACTCTTACATCTTGGTCTTCTTGATACTGGAAACTCTTCCAAGAAATTATTAGCAACCCAGCAACAACCAAGTTCAAAGAATCCTAAGAAGAAACATCGTAAAAATAATGGTCCTAAACCAATTAAGCGTCCTAAGCAATTTCAGTCTCAAAATGAAAAATTAACTCAACAGAATGATAAGGTAAATAAAAACAAAGGGAAGAACATTGATAGACATTGCAACTTTTGTAATCGTGATGGCCACTTAGAATCCATATGCTTTAATAAGATGGAAGCCTTGGAAGCAACAATGAATAAGCATAACATCCATTTGGATCATTTTTCAACTTCAACTTCATCTTCAGGAATAACACTTTTTGGATGTGGTTTTCAATCGTCTCGATCTAGTTATGTAATAAATGTATCTTCTTCTACTCATTCTCATGAGTGGCTCATTGATTTTGGAGCTTCTTATCACATGGAAAGAAAAAAATCCATGTTTTCTTATTTAAATGACTGTAACACCAAAAATATATATATTGGTGATGATAGATCTCTTAGTGTTGTAGGGACTGGAACTATTCATCTGGACAAAGGTCAATTTAATGATGTATTATGTGTTCCTATCTTATCATGGAACCTTCTAGATATATAAGATAACTCATTCAGGTGAAAGTAAAATCGTTGAATTTTCACCTCATGATGTTGTAATTAAGGACTTAAGAGATCCTAAACATATTTTAGCTACTAGCATTGCTGATGATTCTACAAAGTTGTATAAGTTTAACAACTTTGGGTCATCACTCTTCCCTCAGTATTTCTTGTTCATAATGATGAAGTGAGAAAACATTGGCATGAGCGATTTGGTCTCTTAAACTATCGCTCCCTTCAAAATCTATGTAAAGAAAAGATGATGACAGTTCTTCCTACGGTATCTTGCAGAGATGGTGTTTGTTCTGGATGTGTACTCGAAAAAAATCATCGGGATAGTTTTGAAAAACATGACTCTTGGCACGCCTTAGCCCCCTTACAACTTGTGCATAGTGATTTATGTGGTCCACTTCCAATTGTTTTATTCTCTATTTGCAAGTATTTCTTAACTTTCATTGATGATTTCTCTCAAAAAACTTGGGTATACTTCTTAAAACTCAAGAGTGAAGTATTTAACATGTTCTTGGCCTTTAAGGCCTTTATTGAGAAACAATCTGGACATCAAATTCTTAAGATAAGATCTAATAATGGCAGAGAATATGTTAACAACAAATTCATCAACTTTTTCACTTAGCATGGAATTCAATTGCAACATAGTGTTCCATATACTCCACAACAAAATGGTGTAGCTGAAAGGAAAAATCACACCTTAAAGGAAATGGTTAATTGTATGCTTCAATCTAAAGGACTTAGTCTTAATTTTTTAGCAGAAGAAATTAACTGTGCAGATTACATAGTAAATCACACTCCTACTAAGGTTTTAAAGAATATCACTCCAGAAGAAGCATGGAGCTCAATTAAACCTGATGTAAGTCACTTTCGTGTTTTTGGAAGTGAAGCATGGGCCGATATTCCATATGAGAAACATAAATCCTTAGAACATATGAGTGAAAAATGTATTTTTGTTGGATATTCTGATGATGTCAAAGGATATAAATTTATTCAACCTAAATCTAAATATAATCTTTAGAAGAGTTGTAAAGTTTGATGAAAATATATCGGCCTACCAACCTAGTTCGACGGCTGTGCCACCTCTCTCTATATTTTCTACTTCTGAAAATCTTCCTTCTTCAGATGATGACAGCGAGGATGACAATCTTCCCCCACCTTCTCAGGATCTTCCTTCAACTCCTCATCTTCCAAAATGGGTCTGCACTACTCGAGATGTAGCAGATGCTCTTACTGGTGATCCTACAGATCAACGTCATAGACATTCTCAATTCGATAGAGCCTCTTCTAGACTGGATCAAGTTTCAGCAAATTATGATCCTAACACCTTTGCATAAGCTTCATATCATCTAGATTTGGATGCAACTATGGATGAAGAATATCATTCATTATTGGAAAATAATACATGATACATTTTTCCTCTTCCAAAATGACGAAAACTTGTTAGATGCAAATGGGTTTACAAAACCAAGTTTGGACCAGATGGAAAAGTTGATAAACATATAGCTCGTCTTGTTGCTAAGGTTTTTTCACAAGTTGAAGGCATTTCCTATACTGAAAGCTTCTCCCATGTTTCCAAAATGAACTCTATCCACCTTGTTCGTTCCCTTGCTTCCTCTTTCAAATGGATGTCAAATTTGCCTTCTTGCATGGGGACTTGCATGAATAAATCTATATGGAACAACCTCTTGGATTTATACAAAAAGAATCTAGCCTTGTATGTCAGCGTAAGAAATCCCTTTATGTTTGCAAGCAAGCCCCTCGGGCTTGATATGCCAAAATGGATAGATTTACTTTAGATACTGGCTTTTCTAGGTGTCATTCTAACAATATTGTCTACACCAAGAAAGTGGGTGAGTCCCTTATCATTCTTTTTCTTTATGTTGATGATCCCAACCTTATAAACCATGTGAAGTCTAGCCTTAAAAAGTAGTTTGAAATGATAGACTTAGGAGACTTGCATTATTTTCTTGGTCTTCAAGCCTTGACATCCAAAGACGGTATTTTCCTTTCCTAGTCCAAGTATGCATGTGATATTCTACGCCAATTTCACATGGAAGACTGTAAGTCAACCCCTTCTCCCTTTCAGTCTAGAGTCAAACTTTCATTCACTTGTACTTCCCTTGAAATTGATACAACCTTATACTGTCATCTTGTTGGAAAACTTTTGTATCTTACCCATACATGTCCTAACCTTTCCTTCGTTGTTGGCCTTCTTTCTTGCTTTATGCACAAACCACATGAAAGTCATTGGAGAGAAACTAAAAGAATACTTTGTTATGTTTGAGGTATAGTTCAGTTTTGGATTCATTACAGTGCAGGAGCATCTCCTCTATTGGTTGGTTTCACTGATTCTGATTAGGTTGGTGACCCTGATGATTGGAAGTCTTCACTCTTGGTTCTGGACGTATTACATGGGCTTGCCAGAAACAACGTGCCATTTCTCTTTCTTCAGTAGAAGCAGGGTATCATAGCATCGTTGAAGCTAGTAAGGAAGCCCCATGGCTTCGCCAGATCCTCTCAGGGTTTGGTTTTCAGCAACAACATCTGGCTACACTTTGGTGTGATAATCAAAGTTCCATTCAACTATGCAAAGATCCAGTCCAACATCAGTGTAACAAACACATTGAAATACATATTCACTTCATCAGAATTCTCATTCATGACCATGTTCTTGAAGTGCAATATGGTTCAACGGATAATCAAGTTGCAGACATCTTTACAAAGGCTCTCATAGAGGTGAAGTTTACTAAACTTTGATTTATGGTTGGAGTTCAAGAAGTTGCCACTAAGGGGGGATAGGCTCTAATGCCTCCTTCCTTATCCTATTGTGACATCTTTGTACATCCTTCAATCCTATCCCAAGTTGTTCTTAAGGGGAGATGTTAGGATATTTCGACACATAGGAATTAATTAAGTATAACTTGATCTAGTGTATAGTTAAGTAAAGTGTGTTTCTTTAGTATGTACCTTTTGTAACTTAGAATCTGATGGTCACGGTATGTTATATACATGAA
Organism: Pinus taeda; assembly: GCA_000404065.3. NCBI lineage: Eukaryota > Viridiplantae > Streptophyta > Pinopsida > Pinales > Pinaceae > Pinus > Pinus taeda. The sequence continues at coordinate 91,799 of APFE031628611.1, forward strand.
GTTATCCAACGGTTCATTCTCTCCTTGGTATTACCGACACTTGATCCATGGCTTAACACCCGATTGGTCCATGATCTCTATTTAAATCGCATGGAGGGTCATTTGTCGGAGACCGTTTATGAGAGAAGCTTATGTAAATTTTCTTTCTTTTACATTAATAATATTGCCTGAAGTGGCCACGTTGGCTCAGGCCATGGACTATTTCCCTCTTTGAGGGTTTTAACCACGCCAAGAATACTAGTGTACTCATTTGTGATTTGTTTGTGAGCGGTGTCCTTTGGTGTTCAATCTAAGGAACTTACCTTGTAAATTCCTACAACGAGCGACCAAGGAACTCATTTGATAAATGAAAAAATTGCGTCACTCCTACAAAATTTCTTAGTCCAACATCATAAGAGCAGTTCATACCACCCTCAAGTTAATGGGATGGTTGAAGCCTTCAACAAGATACTTGAAAAGGGACTAACAAAGATATGTTCAGTGAATCGAGATGATTGGGATGAGTGTGTACTAGCCACAATATGGGTGTACAAAATGATGATAAAGAGATCACACAGGCAAATACATTTCCAATTGGTATATGGACGAGAAGCCATGGTATCGGTTGAATTTGCAGTATTGACCATATTCATTGTTCAAGCTACAAAGATGACAGACGATGCATCACTACAAAAGCCCTTAGAGGAATTGATGGAATTAGACGAAGCGAGATTTCTAGCCGAATTCCACCAATCTGTTGAGCAAAAGAGATAGAAGGCATGGCATGATAGATACATTAAAAAAACCTTTCACATTCGAAGGGCAAGTTTTATTGTATGATAGCAAGTTCCAGAAGTTATCGGGCAAGTTGCAGATGCATTGGTTAGGTCCCTTCATATTTACAGAGATCAGGGAGTACGAAGCAGTGAAGCTCACACAATTAGATGGAATATTGATACCAGGATGGGTGAACGGCGCACACCTGAAGCCTTTCCACCAACACAACACACAATTTTCTAATTGATGTGGTCTGTAAAAAGAGCCCATATATAGGTTTAGAGTTAGTAGGAATAAGTCAGTCAATTAGTCATCCCCTTTATTTATTTACTTCCAACACAATAAATCACGCATGTTAGTTTAGTTGCGGCACCTATGCCACCTCACCGCAATTGACTGTGGTCAGGGAGGTCAGTCACACATTTCACAAGTCTTATCCATTGTACTTAGAGTCTTGTCCATAATAATTAGGCAACAATACCCCTGTCAGGTAAATTTCCATAGAATCTTTTCCTATTATGGAAACAATTAACTAATAAATTTTTGCCATTACAGTCACATTATTACCCATCTGCTCCGCTTTGTACTTTTTTCCGTGATACATCATCTGAGTCAGATATAACTCAGTTGGCGACAAGTTAACACAATCGAGTCTGCATAGGGAAAGTTGTCATAGTAATTAGTTAGTGAGTCTAGTCAGAAACGTCATGTCAAAGCTGGTCTAATTAATTTTCATGGCTATGTAGGAAGTTTTAGAATTTCCAACTCATGTGACAAAATTGTTCAAGTCTCAGTTTGAATCTCAACAATGTCACCCAAGAATTCGCTATTAGTCTCCTGTATCTATTGTGTATCAGCAATGCTGCAAAATGACGAAGATAATCTCAGTTCCTAAAGATAAATTAGATGAGAAAATTACTATTTTGGAAACATTATATGGGAAATACGGCAAGGCGATGCTGGTCGACAATGACATCTCAGATTGCTTCTAGTTTCCAACACTCAAGTGAGAAGTATATATAGAAGAAGTTACAAAGGGTGATGGAACCAGGGCAACGAAGATCAAGGAAGCATTTCGAGGACCTTAGCGGTCGACATTGATCAATTTGAGAACTCTACCAGTCTTCGGAATGTAGTTTTTTACAATGCAATGCACTAAGCTTCTAGTGAGCAGGATGCATGGTGGTTCGCACTGGTTAGACAAGGAATATCTAATCCATTTGGATGGCATTCAGTGCCTCACTATTAATTTTGGGTAGCATCGGATATGATCTAGCCATGAAAATTGGTGGAGAGGCTAAAACACATGAGATACCCAAGACCCGGAAATGGTTTGGGCAAATTCTAAACGGTTTGGGAGATATTAAAATAATTAATATTTTTAATGGAGTTCCTAAGTCTAAACTTAGGAAAAATAAAATATTAACGTGTATTAACATAAAATTGGGTTAGAAGGTTCCAAAAGTCATGGATCAAGCCAAATCTAATCTTAGCCATTGATTAGAGATTTAATCTCAGTTGTTGATGGACCAACAAGAAAAGTATAAGAGGAGGCTTGAGGGCCAGCTGGAGAACACACCAGAGTGATCAGTCATTCTATTATCTAGAGCGGGTTTACTAAGAGAGGTAGAATCAATGATTAGAAATGAAGGGAAGTGAATACATAGTAGATAGGGAAAGTTGGTACTAGAGAGAGTGCAGAGCCTGGAGACGATGACACAGAAGCAGTTGGGTGCTATGTAGAGGCAGCCAGGAGCTGCCCAAAGTGAGGAGAGGCCAGCGTGTGAGACACAAATGGTCTAGGGGCTACGCAGAAGCTCCACAAGTTGACACAAAAGCTCTAGAAGGTGACGTAAAGGCTAGTAGAGTTGACGTAGGGCCAAGAGGCAGCGCTAGGAAGATTTTCGTGGGGCAGACTAGGTGCTGGTGAGCCAGGAAGGGTGACATAGTCCCTATTTGAGTGACGCAGATCTGTGGAAGCTGCAATTGTTATTGTGGGATCATTCATCCAGTGATTGGTCAACCACAATATCTGTCTCCGAGGAGAGGTACTATTGCCGAGGAAATTCTCTATTGGGTGAGCCATTTATAACACCTTGGTTGTATTCTGAAAACTGCATAATAACAAAACCCTCTGAATATTTGTGTCGTTTTTCCTGCATTGGGTTTTTCCGGGGACACTGGTCCAAAAATAATGATGTCACTTTTGTGCTTGTTTTCTTTCAGTTGATTATCTATAGATGTTGATACTATACTTGTGTTTATTTTCAGTATTTACATGGTAAATAACTTGTTAAGTAATTAAACAAGTAGGAAGAAATAAACCATATAGGACAGGAAGAATTTATAATGGGTTAAACTTAGAAATTCCAACATGGTATCATAGCGTGGTTGCAGATCACACGATAATTGAAGGCATCAACTAGTAGAGCAGTAGCAACAGATTCAAATGTCTCAAGTGATAGATTTGATCCGTGTATAAGGTGACAGAGGAAGGAGTGACGCAGAGAGACTGTGTCATCATTCTAGGCCAGAGAAAGGCAGCGCAGAGAATAAGGGAGGCAAAATCAGGCTCACGCAAAGGCCAGGAGGGCTCATGTAGTTGGCTAGGGGAGCTAATTTGCTGGTGCTGGGATTGTGTAGAGCCAAGTGGCTCAATCCTTTAGTTGTTGGGGTATAGGAGGCTACAGGTAATTTGCGGAGCGAAGCTGATGGGGTGTTGTGGTCAGAATAGTACCTAACAAGGCAAGACCAAGGAGGAGGGATTTCCAGAAGGGAATCGAGACTGAAAGGGAGTAGAACAAAGGACTTCCAGGAGGGAAGTAGAGAGACTCGGAGGAGTCATAAGAAGAGCAACATAATGGTCATGAATGGACTGAGAGATCAAGATAGGTTGGATGGAGCATCCAACTTCGTGGTCTAGAAAGCCAGGATATTTTCCATTCTAGATAGATATCGCATCAAGTACTTCACCTTGAAACCAATAGTGATCTCAGTTGACCCAATTGAAAGCAAGAAGTATGAGGAGGAAATGGCCAGGGTGAAGTGCATCATCCTTGATGGGATCAAGGATCATGTGGTGCCACATATTGCCGAGAAGGACACGACAAATGAGATGTGGGATGCCCTAAAGAAATTGTACGAGCATACTTCCATGCATAGGAATATGTTAATTGAAAATTAGTTGTGGTTATACCAGATGCAGAAGGGAGATCAGATAGATGTCTTCCTCGATCGATTGAAGGAGACCCGTGACTAGCTAACTTCCATAGGGGCCACGTCGGATCAGAAATTGATGGTGAGGATCGCATTGAATGCAGTCTCAGAGGATTGGGAGGTATTTAGTTAGAGCATATTGGGAAGGTCGAGCCTTCTAGATTGGGAGGAATTGTGGGTGACTCTTCGTCAAGAAGAGATTAGACAGGTGACCAAGGTGGGCAATAGCGGAAAATGGGTTAGAATCAAGAAGGAGGAAGAAGAGGATGTTTCTCTAGCATCCATGGGAAAGCAAGAGAAGAGGAAGAAGAAGGACCTCTCCAAGGTCAAGTGCTTCCATAGTGGGTAATTAGGTCATTTTGCGAACCAGTGTCCTAGGAAGAAGAGCAAGGGAGGCTTTAGACTCGAACACAACACATACAAAGGCGGAGAAAGAAGTTGAGGAGGATGACAATTGTGCCATGAGTGCTCATGTACCACTTGAGAAGAAGTGGGGAGACATCGAGTTGTACTCAGGAGGACTACAAGTGAAGAGGGGTAGGATCCTTGAGGTACCCAACCTCTTGGATTATACATTGCTATAGGAGCCTCAAAGAGGAGTAGCAAGACGGACGGATGTTGGTAGAGACGGATGCAGATGGAGTGACAAAGAGTGCTATAGTGCATGAATCCCGAGACAACGTAAGGCTAGTAGGCTGCAATAGTGCGAGAGGCATGAGAGTGTTGCACCAGTGCAGGATGGCACAAAAAGGTGTGCAACGGTGCGAGATGCAGGGAGTTGTTGTAGCAACACAGAGGTCAGTAAAGGGAGTACTTGTTAGCGACAGAGAGAGGTTCAGCATCAGGAGTGTCTCTAGCTTGACAGGGATGTCAAAGTTGTGTGGATTAGTTACTTACTTCTCGGTAACCGAGTTGTAGTGTTGCAGTTAGCAGTGGCAGTGCTATAGGCATCACGATACAACATGATGAGAGGGGATGCAGTGTAGATGCAGTGCTGGGAGGATGGACCAGCAACAACACTGATGCAGAGGGAGTTGTCGTAAAGATGGAACAATGGCAGTGGCAGGGCCATGGGAAGCAATACAGGATGCAACAGTGCAGAAGATGTTGGGCAGGGAGGCCTAGCATCAACAAAGGGATTGATGCTAGATAATCACGGTGATGCTCAGTATGGAGTATTATTAGAGCACAATCCTTGCTAAGAGGGAGTGTTGAATTGGGGTAGCATTGGATGTGATATAGCCATGAAAATTGGTGGAGAGGCTAAAGCACATGAGGTATCCAAGACCCATAAATGGTTTGGGAAGATTCTAAACAATTTGGGAGATGATAAAATAATTAACATTTTAAATGGAGTTCCTAAGTCTAAACTTAGGAAAAATAAAATATTAATGAGTGTTAATATAAAACTGGGTTAGAAGGTTACAAAATTCATGGATCAAGCCAAATCTAATCTTAGCCATTGATTAGAGATTTAATCTCATTGGTTGATGGGCCAATGAGAAAAGTATAAGAGGAGGCTTGAGGGTCAGTTGGAGAACACACCAGAGTGATCACTCATTCTATTCTCTAGAACAAGGTTTGCTAAGAGAGATAGAATCAATTATTAGCAGTGAAGGGTAGTGAATACATAGCAGAGAGGCAGAGTTGGTACCAGAGAGATAGCGCAGATCCCAGAGAGGTTGACATAGAAGTAGCTGGGTGCCACGCAGAGGCATCCAGGAGCTATGCAGAGCCATGAGAGGCCAGCGTGTGAGACGCGGAGGGTCTAGGGGCTAAAGCAGAAGCTCCAGAAGCTTACACAGAGGCTAGCAGAGTTGATGCAGGGCCAAGAGGTAGCGCTATGAAGATTTTCATGGGGCAGGCTGGGTGCTGGTGAGTTGGGAAGGGTGACGCAGTCCCTACCAGAGTGACGCAGAGCAATGGAAGCTGTAATTGTTACTGTGGGATCCTTCATTCGATGATTGATCAATCGAAATATCTATCTCCAAGGAGAGGTACTATTGTCGAGGGTATTCTCTGTTGGGTGAGCCATTTCTGGCACCCTGGTTGTATTCTGAAAACTACATAATAATAAAACCCTCTGAATAGTTGCATCGGTTTTCCCGCATTGGGTTTTTCCAGGGACATTGGTCCAAAAATAACGGTGTCACTTGTGTGCTTTTTTGAAACCAGCTCACAAAAAGATAGAAAAGAAAGATAAACAACTTAGAATTCAGCCTCTTCGAGGGGGAAACCTCCTTTACATTACACAAATGAACAATTCTTTGATGATATAAATGACAAGACCTTCTTTCTATATATAGGAGTCTAAGGGGTCATAATATAATCAGAGCCGACATAACAATATTATTGTAAGGGCACAATAATAACAATAGTGGGCTTCTATGGGGCACAATAATAACAATATGGGGACTACATGGGCAAAACAATATAATAAGGGGGTTGTACTAATAACAATAAGGAGTTACACTAGTAGTATAGGGACCTAACATGCCCCTCTCCTTCAAAAAGTGTTGTCCTCAATGCTTGAGTAGTTTTTAATGCTTCTATATAAAATTCTCATCCTTCCATGTGGAATATTCAACGTTTAAGTTCTTCCACTTGATGAGATACTCTAAAATTGATCGATTTCGTAGCTGTCGACTTCTTGGTTCTATGAATGCTTTAGGTTCCAATATGATTTTCCTTCCTTGTCAAGTTCTGGCAGTATTGTTGGAAGTGGGATCTTCGGCAACTTTTGAATGAGTTCCCATCTTGCTTCGCCATTCTTCCATTCTTCCCTTGGTTTGTTTATCAAATTTGGTTGGATAATTATACCAACCTCTACCATTTCTACAACCATATGTTCAATTTTACTCCTTTGGACATATGGATATCTATAAGGCCTGATGTTTGGAGGAACACTTCTTGGAATCAAATGAATAGCATGATCATGATCACGAATACGTGGGAGACCTTTGGAAGTCTCAAATACCTTGGAATGATTGTCCAAGACTTTTTGGAGATCTGAAGAAATAGATGATTTCAATGTGGGAACCATTAGCGAACATAATTTTGCAATTACACCTCGTTGTTCTTTCCTTAGAAGCTTTTTCATTCCATTAGAGCTGATTATCTTTCCTGGTTTCCCCATGATACCCCTTAATTAAAACTCCTTTCATTCCGAAGAAAATTTCATGAAACGTTCTTGAAAATTAAAAGGTATTGTACCCAAGGATTGTAGCCATTGGACTCCTAGTAACATCAGTGTTGGGTTGTGTTATATTCTTTCTACGTAGTTAACAGGGGGTTTGAAGGGTACCTGTAACCCCACTTTATGGGGTCCAGGGCAGCACCCTGGAAAATTTTGGTTTTGGACCCTATGTTAGGTTGGGCAGACCCACCTATGGTTTTGCATGATTTTTGCAGATGTTTTTTGGACGCGATGGTTTTCGGTCCATGGTATTGGATGCTTTGGCATGTATAAATATGTATTGTAACATTGAAAGGAACATAATGAAAAATCAAGCTGGTAGTCTCAGTTTTGGGGATCCAAGGGAAAATCTCTGTGTATATGTGTTTTATGATCTCACATTGTTTATTTTCTATGTTTTAGAATTCGTATGCAGGTAATTTATGTACAGGGTTAAAACCTACATTTGGTATCAGAGTTGTTTTGGCTTCAAGGGGACGCCTTTATTGCTGAGGGGTTTCGCTCAGGCATGTGGTAGACCCTTTTCAGTGGGAGATTTGCTAGATCGATTCTGGTGGTGAAATAAGATGGCGAGTAGTGGAAAGATAGAGATCGAGAAATTTAATGGTCAGAGTTTTGAGTTGTGGAAACTCAATATGGAGGATCTATTGGTGGATAAAGACTAGTGGATTGCGGTAGATTCGGGTACTAAACCAAGGGGAGTGTCTGATGAAGAATGGAAGAATTTGGATCGGAAGGCATAGAGCACAATACGATTGTGTGTCTCAAATTCAGTATTGATGAATGTATCAGGGGAAGCTACAGTGAAGGCTTTGTGGGATAAATTAGGGACTTTGTACCAATCTAAGTCTCTAGCGAATAAATTGTTCCTATGGAAAAAGCTGTATAACTTGAGGATGAAAGATGGAGACTCAGTGACAGAGCATCTGAATGCATTTAATATTGTGGTAAGTCAGTTAGCATCTGTTG
>APFE031628611.1:109928-141949 GCA_000404065.3 Pinus taeda
ATTTTCTCACATGTTTTTTGGACGCGATGGTTTTCGGTCCATGGTATTGGATGCTTCGGCATGTATAAATATGTATTGTAACATTGAAAGGAACATAATGAAAAATCAAGCTGGGAGTCCCGATTTTTGGATCCAAGGGAAAATCTTTGTGTATATGTGTTTTATGATCTCCCATTGTTTATTTTCTGCGTTTTAGAATTCGTATGCAGGTAATTTCTGTACGGGGTTAAAACCTAGAATCCATACCACCCATTGGAACAGAAAGCATTGGGCTATTCAATACATATTCTCCCATGGATAGCTTGATATTATGGCACTTTCCAGAGAAAAATATGGTTCCTCCACTTACAACCGTCACTTGACACTCTGGTGCTAGATATAGGAAGCAATTCAATTCCTTGGCTATCTTACAATGAATAAAATTATGGGTACTACCTGAATCAATCTACACTATTACATTTTTCTTCTTGATATTTCCTTCTATCTTGATAGTTTGAGGAGTGGTAATTCCGACCATCAAGATATGGTCGGATTCATTTCTCCTTTCTCTGGGGCTGGTTCCTGGTGAGTATCCTTTTCTTTTGATGCTTCTTGATACTTTTCTTCTTGATATTTCACTGCTTGAACCTTCTTCATATTGTTATGTCCTTCTATCTTGAGAGTTTAAGGAGTGATAATTCCTGCCATTGCAATACAAGATATGGTCTTATTGATTTGTTCTTTCTCTAGGGTTGTTTCCCAGTGTATATCCTCTTCTTTTGATGTTTCTTGATCCTTTTCGTCATTAGGAGGCCTTTCTTGTACCAGCTTTGTCCCACCTTCCTTCAAACCTTCCATGTCTTTCTTCAAATCTTCCATGCCTTTCTTCCAATATGCTTGCATATCATTGATATCAGCTTCCATGACATAGATACAACTATTTATCTTTTACTTCTCTAGAATAGTATTTACCCTTATATTCAATTTTTGAAAGTTCTCAAATTTCTTTGCCATTGAACCCTTTTGTTTGAGATTTATCAATTGGCTAAAGAAGGTGTTGCTCTTGGTATCCTCGTAATGTGTTATCATTTCCTCTGTGAAAATTGACCACGTGACTAGTGGTTTACGAGAACAAAGCCCTTTATACCATAAAAAATGATTCTATTCTAAATAATTAGATGCAATATGTTATCACTTAGAACTAAAGGTTTAATGCATACAGTTACATGCCCTAGTCTGATGACAAAGGTCTATGTTTAAGCTGTTTTCATTTTTATTTGTCTCACTTAGGAATCAGAGTTTTAAAGGTTTTTAAGCTTAAATCAGACTCTACTCTTATTGGCTTTCCTCCACTCATCATTATTCCATAAGTCATGTCTTGTATATGCCAAGTCACCTTGTCTCTTAGTGATTCCGCAGCGCAGTCTGATTTACCCATTTCGCAGCGCAATCATAGTCTATCAGTTTCGCAGCGTGTAATGATTAAGCAGTTTCGCAGCGCATCATTAAAAAATATAACTAACAGCGCTGCGAAATCATGGATTCGTGCATTCCACAGCGAATCTTTCCTAAAATGTCAAGTCCATAGGTGAGTCAGCAGGTCCGTCCACTCATGTCAGTTTGAGTACCTCTTGAAATCATGCCTGAACGTTCATTTTCCGCTACTCCACCAATAGATTTTTGATATGCACGGAAATCTCATTCCCAAGAGATTTTACCGTGCATAGTCCTAATAATGGCCGTGAGTGTTGCATGAGTGACCAGTCATGTTTCGATTTGAATTTCAAGTGAGGTTGTTCAAGCGAGCCTAATTACAAGAGAGGCTGAATAAAAAAGAGGAGCTGTATTGCTGTATCACCATCTCGACCGGAGCTGTTAGAATTTGGCTGTGAAGATTTCAAAGTAGGAATTTGGCTGTGAAGATTTCAAAGTGAAGATGGAGAGAAAGGAGCACAGGTCTGGCAAATGTCAAAGGAATGAACCTGAAGGCCTGGACATAACCTTGAGAGATGAAGGCGTGAAGAAGGCGTTTAAAGATGACGGGTGCTGGAGATTTTGTAAAAAGCTACAAGGAGGGCATGCACAGGTAAAGGAATTTGCGCTTAATTTTACCGGTTTGAATTCAAAGGTTGACATGTTAGAGATATCGGTTTCTCCAGAAGCCATAGCTACTGTAACCGAGATACCAAGAGGCCAGGAAGAATGGTTCAAGAATTTTAAATTTGATAGGAATCCTTGTAAAGAATTCTTAAAAGAGGCATATGTAAATGAGGATTACACAAAAGCAGTGCCTAGGTTCTATCTCAAGGAACAATATGCTCTTCTTCTTACCTGCATTCAGAAGTATTTAACCTGTGAAGGAAGGTACAATAAGGTTTACCCTTATCATTTTAAACTGCTCTTGCATTTTACCGGGAAGGTCTCCATAGACATTTCGTTTTATTTATTTCGCAGTCTAAGTAAAATGTGTGATAAGGTGCAGCTCAGGAAAGAGGACTGTGAGACCTCTTTATTTCATCATGGTCTGATTAAATTGTTGATTTTAGATAGCCTCCAGAAGATAGGCTGAGACTGGAATTCTTTCATCTTCATGGCTGGTTTCCAAAGTAATACTGGTCTTACTCCTCAACCAGCCAGAGAGTTTACAATAGCTGAGCTTCAAAGAAAAGCAAGAGCCAAAAATAAAACCAAGCCACAGCTACCAAAACCAGTGAAGCCGTTAGTCATTCAAGAACAGTCTCAAAAATTAACAAAGGAGAAGACTCAGGGTGAGAAGACTGTACCTCAAGCAAGTAAACCTGAAGCAGTCTCAAGGGTGAGGACAAGAAGCCAGATTAATAAAGAGAAAGGCAAAGCTATAGCTGTCGAGGAGAGCCCTGTGTCTAAGGCAAGCCCTGTGTCTAAGGCAAGCCTAAATGATCTATTGCAGGCTATTGAGTTAGAACAGTCTAAACCGATTGAGATTGATTTGACACAGTCACCACAGGTAAAGGTTAAGAAAACCAAAGCCTCAAAAAGGCTTAAGTTTGATGAGCCAACCCAGGAATTCGTTTTCAAACCAAGAAGACCTATGACTAGAAATTTCCAACATGTACAAGAAGCACTGCCCAGAACAGAGGAAGTAGCGAAAGGAACACGACCTCAACAAAAGAGCAGCAAAAGTAAAGCAGCCATCACATCTCAAGGATATTATGTGGCAGCCATGAAAAGCCAAATAGAAGCAGCTGAGGAAGAAATTAACCAATTAAAGAAAGCCGCTGAAGACCTGAAGGCAAAGCTAAGCCGGTTACCTAATAAATGAATTCACTGTTCAGGAAAGGGTTTTGTCTCAAACTTTTGTTAATTTTTCTTAATCTTAGTGTTTTGAAGATGTTTTAATCCCTGCTACACACGTGAAGCATCAAAGGGAGTTTTTGGCAACCGATGTTTGGATGATATAAGCTCTCGCGTTAAAAAAACCAAACTGTTTTAAATAAAACAACAGTTTCGTAGTGCGCTACGAAACTGCTGTAGATGATGTTTTTTAACGCAGACAGAGCAGTTTGTTATTATGAGCGGGATTTTTTGAAAAAGGGACACCTGTCTATCACCACAGCCTACAACATATCTAAACGTGGCCACCTTCCATTCCTTGGGTGATTAAAGGCTTAGAAAGGTGTTGTTCATGTTCGAGAAAATTATGGGAAAAAGAAGCCGAGAAGCAGGGAACATTTCCTAAACCACGGACAGATAGGGACCCAGCGTTTAAAGGCTAATATGGCATATTTAATATCTAGCTCAGCCAAATCTAAAGAGGACCAGGTGTCAAAGGACGAGGAGTACCCACTATGGCACGAAGATAGAGTTAGAGTCATAATTGATTTAGGACCTTTTAAAATTATAGTCAGCATTTTATTGGTATTTAATAAACAGTTAAATAGTTGATAGGTGTCTTTAGAGATAAAGATCGAGTTATTAAAATTCCCCTCATGCTGGAGGAGGAAACTCGAATTAGTTAGAATAAGGTTCTATATATAACTGAGACAACAATGTAATGAGGGTTGGAAATTTGACAGCAGAAGTACTGTTTAAGCTTATGTAAAGACCATTTTCAGTAATACAAAGCATCTACTTTTCTTCTCAGGATTCATGAAGGATTTGTCATGTTCAGAATATGTGTTTTGTTCTTCCCTTAATGTCTTTTTTCAGTTGCATGGATGCATAATCACTCAGAATTCACTAATTGTGCTCTGACTCCCTGTATGCATGTGTGAACTGTGGTTTTATGTAAGTTGTATTCTGAACATTTAAATGCTAAGTGCCCTAACTTCTATGCAAAGGTAGTGTCATTGTTTACAGAAGCTTGAATGACTCCATAAGCCCAATGGGAACTTATAAAATGTTTATCAAGCCATTATATTTGTCTATGTTGTTACATCACAAGAGTTAGCCATCTTATCATAAATCAAAATCATTAACCCCTTTTAGAGAGCCCTCTCAGACTAAGGAGGCTAAGCCTTAGTCAAAAGCTTGGTTTGAAATAGTTACTTAGAGTCATCCTGACCAGCAACCTATCAGGCTTGATTTTAAGATAACACAATACATACCTTTTGTAATAGTGGTACAACATGTAGATCAAAATATTTCTCCATCTGTAGTATCCAATTTACCAGATCCCTGCCATCAAATTTCCTCATATCATCTTTTCTTGATTTTGGGAGCTCGATCTTGAAAAAACTGTAACTTTGTAATATCGGATCTTCTAGTTCTGAAATCATGACTTGCAGTAGCCCTCTATGTCCTCCTTCTAATGCCACAAGTCTGATCGAAATTGGATTCTCCAAGAAAGGGTTATGCACAATCTCCCAAGATGACCCAATTATATACCTTTTTAGAAGAGAAAATTGTATGAAGTACCATGTTTCACTATTTTGACCTTCGGATCTGAAACATATACATAGAAAACCAAAATCCATCCTCTTTCTATAACTTCTTACGAAATTTCAATCAGATGCTCACAAAGATAGTTATGATGATTTTCCCCAGGTCACCTGTGTAGGATGTAATTCGGGCATCTTCCACAACCCTACCTTCCTTAGATCATATATCTGCAAATATAGCGAGAAACGATCTGAAATTCGGACCCGAGGTTTAGATCGATTTCTTCTCAAATGGGTTTTTTTTGGCTTCTGAAACTTCGTATCAATAAAGTTATAGAAAAAACTCCACGATTACCTGTTTTAGATGAAATTCTAGAGCTTGCAAAAACCCTAACTTCCTCAAATCATATCTCCGAAAATATAACGAGACAAGATCTAAAATTTGGACCTGAGGTTCAGTGAGATTTCGCCTCAAATGGGTTTTTTTTTAGCTTTTGAGATGTCGCAGAAAAATAATTATAGCGAAAATTCCACGATGACCTGTTTGGAATAGCGAAACCCTAGAATCCAAAGCTCTGATACCAAATGTTATGAAACCAACTCACAAAAAGATAGAAAAGAAAGATAAATGCCTTAGAATTCAGCCTCTTCGAGGAGGAAACCTCCTTTACATTACACAAATAAACAATTCTTGGATGATACAAATGACAAGACCTCCTTTCTATATATAGGAGCCTAAGGGGTTATAATATAATCAGAGTTGACATAACAATAATAATGTAAGGGCACAATATTAACAATAGTGGGCTTCTATGGAGCACAATAATAACAATATGGGGACTACATGGGCACAACAATATAATAAGGGGGTTGAACTAATAACAATAAGGGGTTGCACTAGTAGTATAGGGACATAACATTGTTTTCTTTGAGTTGATGATCTGTAGATATTGACACTGTAATTGTGTTTATTTTCAGTATATACATGGTAAATAACTTGTTAAGTAATTCAACAAGTAGGAAGAAATAAACCAGATAGTACATGAAGAATTTCTAATGGGTTAAACTTAGAAATTGCAACACTCACCGGATTATCAGCAATAGGGAATGCAGTCTCGACAACATTCTAAGCAGGGGCGAAGCGAGCCAAGAAAGAGGGAGACAATGAATATTACTGATCCAGACTTAAACAGGAATGCAACAAATTACAGAGATAACCATATACACAAAGATGCAGTGGAAATAATACTTCATTTCATTAATGGAAAATATTGAAATATGCTTACAACCAAAAATGGAAATAAACCAGCTAGGGCGATGGGCAGCTTATCTCTGAGAAGAGATGTGTGGCTACATGCCTCTGAACTGTGTTACAATGAAGCTCGAAGGCCTATTTATTGTTGAGAAACAATGGAAAAACCCTTCACATTCCAAAACCGAACCCTGGAAGATGAAACGCCAAATTGTGGGCCCCGTTTTTGGTAAGTTGGTACATAAACTTCCCGGGGTCGCGAATTGGTTGTCTTATCTCCGTTTGACGCGCATGATAGCCCTTTGAAAAGATCTCTCTGAGGAATACGACGGAAATTATGATTTTTAAATGGAAAAATCGCTGGAGGTAGATTTCACAAAAAACGTCGTTTAGGGCCTCAAAACGGCTCCGGAAGTTTAGGACCCGAAAAACAGCTAAAAATAGTAAGTTGTGCTATAATTAAGGAAACTGAAAGAACTGAAAGAAGCACTAGAGGGGATCCACATGGAATTAGCGGGTGGCCACCAATATCCACCTGGATCACTCAGAGATCAGAATAGGTTGGAAAGAGTTTCCAACTATGTCATATGGAAGACTAGAATCTTAGCTGTTCTGGAGGAATATGATCTCGAGGCCTACGTCAATAGTGTTGTAGTTGTTCTTGCTGACAACGATCAAAAGAAGAAGTACAAGGCGAAGTAGGGGAAGGCAAAGAGGCTCATTCTTGATGGAGTTCGAGATCATGTGGTCTCACACTTGCAGGGCAAGGATATAGCCTGAGAGATGTGGGAAGCCTTGTCTTCTCTGTATGAAGGCTCTTTTGAATAGCGGAAGATGTATTTGGAGCAGAAGTTACAACAGAGCTTGATGCGGAAAGGTGAAGGGGTGAACCTCTATCTTCAACGTCTTCAAGACACTAGAGACTAGCTTGCTGCACTGGGATCCACTCCTCAGCCAACCACGATGGTGAGGATAGCCCTGAATGGAGTCTCAGATGAATGGCAAGTTTTCATCCAAAGCATATTGGGTAGGGAAAAACTATCTTCATGGGAGGAGATGTGGGTGTCTCTTCAACAGGAGGAGTTAAGGAGGGCCCTAGTGAAGGTCAATGTCAATGGCAGCAGTGGGAGTGGCACAAAGATGAAGGAGGAGGAGGAGAACGCAACTCTGGCATCGAAGGGACAGCAGAAGCCGAAGCAAAAGTAGGACATGTCGAGGGTGAAATGTTATAGTTGTGGCAAAATGGGCCACTACGCATCCGAATGTCCTTTGAAGAAAAAGGATAAGGATGAGAAACATGATCTTAAGGCTGAATCAACAAAGATCGACGAGGATGAGTTTGCCATGAGTGCCCACGCATCTCCAGGCGGGAGATGGGGCGATATTGAGCTGTAGTTAGGAGGACTATATGTGGGTAGGATCCTTGAGGAGTCCACCTCTTGGATCAATTCCTTGCTACGGGAGCCCAAGATTCAGCTGTAGCGAGATGGACATAGTGTCAGATGATGTAGTGGAGTGTTTGGCGGATAGATGCAGTTGTTGGGGACTAGAAACTCATCAGCGCAGAGCAAGGTTGGCAGCAGTGTAGAAGTCTACAGCAACGCAGAAGATTCAGAGGGTTAGCAATAGTCAAACTCCAACATTCATTGTATTATGATGAAAACAGTTAAGTTCAACTAATTTTATATGTTTTTCAGTTGCTTATCTCAGCAATTGAGTTGCAATGTTAGCAGTGGCAGTTCTAGCAGCATAGCAGATGCAGCATTTGAGAGGGAGTTGTAGTACAGATGCAACAGTGGCAGTGGCAATGTCATGGGCAACAGTACAGTAGCAACAACAACACAGTGTTGGTGGTAGCAACAGTGCAGAAAGGAGGCGCTTCAGAAACAAAGCAGCATGCAGGTGGACATTGCTGCTAGAGCACTTTCCTCGCTATGAGGGAGTGTTAGTTTTTGGTAGCATCGGAAGTGATTTAGCCTTAAAATTTGGTGGAGAGGCTAAGGGACATGAGTTCTAAAGAACCCAGAAACCGTTTGGTGAAATTCCATCTGGATTGTATTTTATTAAAATAATTAATATTTTTAATGGAGTTCCTAAGTCTAAACTTAGGGAAATTAAAACATTAATGGTTATTAATCAAAATATGGGTGAGAATGATCTAGAAGGCCGATCAAGTCATGTTTTAATCTTAGCCATTGATTAGAGACTTAATTTCGGTCGTTGAAAACTCAACAGGAAAAGTATAAAATGGAGGCTTGGGGTTCATTTGGAAACACACACAGAGAGAACGAATTGATCTGGAATTCAATTTTTGGGGCTAGGAAGCTGAAAATTTCGAACTAACTGGTCATTCAACAACAGAGGGGCAATGAGAATCCTGGAGAAGGACTTTCCAGAGAATACTGACAGAGAGGTGGAGAGAGCTTGCAGAGAGGCAGCACAGTAGCCGGGAGAGCTGATGTTGGGCCAGTCTACGCCCATGCAGTCCTGACGTAGGGCCAGAAAGGCTTGCATAGAGCAGAAAAGCTGCTTGTCTCGTAGAATCCAGAACTGCCGAGAATAGTCGGGATAGCCGACACAGAGGGCAGAGAAGCTGACGCAGGGATGACGCAGAGCCTAAAAGGCTGAGGCAGGGCTAGCGTAGAAATAGCTGGGGTTAGCCAATCTTGTGCCAGAAACAACTGGAACTGTCAGGAATTGTCAGAACAATCGGGATGGCTAACACAAAGGGCAGAGAAGCTGACACAGGGCTGACATAGAGCCTGAAAGACTGACGCGGGGACTACACAAGGCCAATGCAGAAATAACTGGGGTTAGCTAGTCTTGTGCCGGATCAATGGGATTTTTGCGAGGTGAAGTGAGGTAAAGCTCACTCAGATTTTCCGCTAGTATTTTTCTTTGTAAAGGATTACTAGATGAGCATCCTAGATTTGTATTCAGATATTTCTCCTACATAATAATAAACCCTCAGAACTACTGCACCGGTTTTCCCGCATTGGGTTTTTCCGGGGACAATTGTGTCCCAAAATAAGTGTGTCCTATGTATCTTGTTCTTTGTTTTGTGTTTTGTTTCATGAGATCAAATATTTAATTAGTGTAAGCTGCAGAAGTAATTTTCTTAAGTATTCAGAAGAATAACTTGATGAATGTAATTTAAAAATCAAGTAGGTGAAGTAGATTTAGATTTGCTGCAGTAGGGGTTCCTTTAGAGTGTAGGAATTTTCACACTTAATAGTGAACAACTTTGATAAGGCTTCATACAAAACCTGAGCATGATCGATGTTAGCTATGAATGGGACAAGATTGTCTTTTACCCCTTCTACCATCAGGGTCATAGCCACCAATTCTAAATCCCTGAATTTTGCTTTGTCGGCATTGTTGGCTTCTTCTATAGGCTTCTTTACATTTCCTTTTACCAAATTTAACACCTTGTTCTTCTTGAGAATTAGGTCAATCCTCTTCTTCCAGGATTTGAAGTTAGATGCTCCTTCAAGTTTTTTCTCCCCCATGATTGAGTTAGACATCTCCCTTGAATATAATAGACTCTTTCCCTGAGATAGTGACTATGAATGGATATGCCTTTTTCTTCTTTCTTCACCAAAGCTCTGATACCATGTTGGAAAATCAGAAAGGCAGTAAATATTTTCGTGATCTTGATAATTACTTGTGATGTTTCTTATTATGACGATTCTTTATATCTTCTTTCTTTAGTTTATCAAGCAATTACCAAAAGCACCAGCACATAAAACAATGAACACAAGATGTAGGCACATGCCAAGGGAAAACCTAGTCAAAGTAATTCTTCCTTTCAATAGTATTATTTAAGACTCTTCACCCTAGACTTTGACCAGACCATCCCTCGACACCAAGTCAGCCTCCAGAAGATTGACCTCTTCCTAGCAACTTCGACTATGCAGCAACTTGCAACAGCTAACAACTTCCGACAGCAGTCCAACTTGGAAGACTTTGATCTCCCAATCCAGAGCACGAAATAGAGAGAGACCACCACAAAATTTTGATTTTCCTTGACTCCTTAGACTCACCAAAACTCGTATTCACTTCGGCTTCCTAGAAACAAACTTTCCTAGCTACCCACTTCGCACGTCTGCCCAACAACAAGATTTTCGCACTTCTACCCAGTAGAGAGAATTTGAACTTGATGATAAATGATGATCCAAATGAATTCGATGTCCCTCCTTTTATAGGCTTCTTGTGGGGTCGAATAGGGTCTTAGGATGACTTGATCTTCCCTTAGGCCGACATTGTGTGGAGGTTCCATAATTCATATTTGACTCAACACTAAACCTTTTTACATGATTCAAAAGCCCCAAGAAGGGTCTCTTTAAATGTACAATAATTCTATAGACTTAGAATAAATCCTAGAAGTTATCAATGGGGACTTTGACCTAAAATATGGTGACCTAACCATGAAACCCCTACTTTAATAAGTCACAACAATAATAATAAAAATTCTTTTCTTTATTCTTTTAACAAGTACATTACATGATGACTCAAATACATTATTGAAGACCGAACATAGTTACTTTTTCCACCATGTTCAAGATGGGATTTCAAAGTCACAGCTAGGGCACAGGTTTTCTTGCAAACCAATGGTGGGAATTGCTTCAAACTTTGAGATTCACTAGGGGAGACACCAGCACATATTACTATCCAAGTGGATTTGAAAATTTTCTCCTCTAATGAATTTTGCAGGGTGCCCTAGCCAGGTTCTCTATGAAAGGGGTTGAAAATTTTAGTAGAGAGAAAAGAGCAGGAAAGAACAACTACCACCAATTTTTCTTTGGACTAGTGCCTGCTTCCCTTGGCTATGGAGTCAATGATGATTCAAATTTTGCTAAATTCTTCCTCAAGGAGGCTAAAAAGTGATGCCCGAGCAACCTCATTTGAACAATTACCTACCCAAGATCTATTCAGTTTCATTGAAGGAAAACAAATTTCAATCCACTAGGAAGATTCATCTACTTGTTATTCAATGAGTAGTATCTGCAATCTACAATCCAACAATCTTTATAATGATATTCAATAAAATTAGGGCACAAAAGATCTAGCTAGTTGCAATAATTCCACACATTAGACATTATTTCAAGAAAAATCTTCAACAAATAGCACTTACAAGATAACAAGAGATATATCCAATCATAGATCAAGAAGCAGCTCCAAGAGAAATCGAGATTAGATATCAAAATGCATCAAAGACATCCAATTCGTCCAAGGGAAAGAAGTGTGTGATGCACGGGTCCCCCAGCATATAACCATACTTAGCAAATTGATGCTAGGGTTACCCAGCATATACCCACAGTATGCATTTAATAATGCATCCACAACTGCCCCAGGTATTTAACTCTACAATGGAGTCAATCTTCAATCTCATAAATGTGGTTAAGGCCCTTTTTCTACAGTTCCTTTATATCAGAACCCAATCACTCTACCAGAATTCCCATCGGGACAGTTAAAACCCTTCAGAGCCTTTTAAATCCTTTAATCCATGCATATATAACCTTCCCCTTCCAAACCTTAGGTAATATATGTTATTTCAGTCGAAATGCACTATTGACGCTGTTTTCCTTCTCAACTTATTTACAATGAAAAACCATGCAAACACACCTTTTCTCTGCTTTGGTTACGGCTTCTGCACAAATTCCGAGGCTAAACCCCATCGCAATCGGCCATCGCTCCTATCGGTATTATATACATACCTCGTCACCCATTCTTCTGACATGCGACTATTGGAACACCTATATATATAGGTTTTAGTCTTAAGAAACTCGGCCATCACTTTATTGAAGACAAAGGAATTTCATTAAAATTCCACTCCGCACATGTATTCCAGACTTTAAAATATATATATCCGAATCTATGTATCGACGGGCCTGCCACTGCAAAGTTCCTCCTTCAAACTCCGATTGACACAATCGCTGATACCTTTTTCCTCCGATTGCTGATATTTAATCTCCACCGTCCATTTTAATCGCCGATCCAACGACTATCGGCGCATCGCTGATCGGCCTATCGGCGTTCCACTGCCTCTGTGCTTGGCCTCTGCGACTAGTCCAATATGCGATTAGCGCTTTATATTTGGACCGTCGATCTTAACTCTCGATTCGATGGTTCAGGATCCATCGCATTATCACAATCGCTATAACTCAATGCTCGTTCCGATGACTTAGAAAGGACTCCTGCCAATGCAATTAAATCCCAGCCGTTGATCACCCAGATCTAACGGCTGCTGAGCATCACTTTACAGTTCTCCATTTGTTCCTTTTACTTGGGATTTTACGCTGTTTTCTTCAATTTCTCCATGTTTCAGGGTTTTCCTCGGATTTCTTCAAGGGGCTTCTTCCGCTGCACTACTCAACTTCTCTGAGCTTTACTCACTAGTGAATCCTCACTCTGCTACCTCCCCAGAGCTTCACTTCGCTTCCTCAATTGGATTCAAAGATTCACTTTATGATTCCTCTGAATCATTTTACGCCTCTGCGTATCTCTTCAAAACTTTGCCTGCGACCACAATTACAAAACCTACGGTTTCACACCATAATCAATCATAAAACATGCGTTTCATACGCTCTAACACAGTCAAGAAAACTCTGCATATATTAATGTAAAAGCAAAGATTACATTCGAGACACCTTGTCTCACTCAGGCTTGATTCTCAACATTTGTGGCCTCCTCTTCTTCTGCCTATAGGCTTACATATTTTTATATGGAAACATTGGATTGGATCACTCTGAAGGATCCGATCACATCCTTTCCTTGAATCACTCAACTAAAGCCCTAAAGCTCGCTACAAAATACATATGTCAGATTACATTTAATTAAGTCTTCTAGAGACTTATCCATTCCTTCTTTTTCTCCGTTTTAAAACAAAAAAGTCCCTTTATTCAGTTTGATGGTTCACGTCTTCTCTTATCTAATGAAATCACTAAAAGGCCTAAATTACATTAACTTGAGACTTAGGAAAACTATTTCCTAAAAATACATGACCCCGCTATGTCTACTAATTATAATGATTTTCCCTTGGGTGAATGCTCCTGCATCAGTATGAAATTGCTTTACGAAGAGATCCAAGTGTGATGATGATGATCTCTAACAATGGGAGATATCTCTATTTATATGATCCTCTATCTAACTCGAATTAGCCTAATAGCCCCTACAATTATAAAATAGTGTGAAAATAACAAGTCCTTGGTGAGAAGCCCACCAAGTAGCTCATAAAGTGATGAAGAAGCCATCCATAAGTGAGCCAAAAGGATGAAACCATGGTGTAGAAGGGTTGTTGGAAGGCCGAAATGTTTCCTCAAGGTGTCGTTATGAGGGTGAGGGATCCATGAATGACGAATAGGGGGTTGTTCCCTAATCTCTGTGCAAATGATCACGTGGTGCTCCAAAGTGGCTCTATGGTACAAAAAGTGGTCTCATGGGTCTCTTAATGAAAAATAAGCCTGTAGACTGCTCTAAATGAGGGCACGGAAGATGGTGCTTTCCCTCCCATGTCTCAAGGATGAGAAAAACCTCCTTTGGCCTCGGATCTGATGCCAAACCTTGTATATACTGCTAAGCCAGCTAGGGGCACTGCTGGTCCAAGTGTGTCATCTTGCATATAATGTGGGGCAACGAACATATAGGATATATGTTTAGGACTTAGGTTGACCTTGGTCACCTAATGTAATGAAAAGTAAACTTGATTAGGTTGGGTGTTAAGCTATAACCTAGCAATAAAATTTATGAGGTTTCTTAGCCATAAATGACCTCAATTAAAAATTACTATCATTCCAATAAATGATTGTAGAGTGCTAGGTAAACAAAGGAAGTGTCTGAAGATAAAGAGTCTGGGACATCCCTAAGAAGATAATCCAAAAGAAAATGTCAGATACTATAAATGCTCCCAAGGATTCACCTCCAGAAGCACTTGGGTATAGGTTGTCATCAAAGATCATTGTTTTACTACCAAGGGGCATCCTCATAAACATTGTGAACTAAGGTACCACATTTGAATGGACATGTTGGTCTTATCCTCAAACTTGACTGCTTTATCTTAATCTCATATTAGGAATCTCTGTGTTTGTTTCTTTGGAAGTAATTGTGAAGCAACTTATTTGACTGATATCATTATTCAAAAATGATTTCATGGATATTTGAAGACTCTTAATCATTAGAAATTTGGAATCAATTCCTCCAGCACAAGTCTGAATTTATGTTGCAAATAGTTTTACTTTTTACCCAAGGTGATTATGCTTGCTTGAAATAATGTCTACCTTCTCACATGTCTGATGTAGGTATTTGTCATATTGCCGACCAAACTTGTGGCCCAGAGACACACTGCCAGAGCTTGAACCTGGTAAAGAATTTTTCTTATGTGGTCAACATATCCATAATTTCTATCATCTATAGTGAACATGCAGGCCAGAAGAGTGTTGATTATTTCCTGAACCATGTCAATATTGCAGGATCTATTCAGTGCTTTTCTTTAATATTTATTTCTTCAAACCATGTGTTTTCAGTGTAAATATCCTTTGTTGAAATGGGGTTAATTTTGCTGTGATATGTGTGTAATCTATGCAGCATTTAAGGTTCTTGGAAGATTGATATTCAATGTGGGGTTGCTTTTAGCATATCATTGTGATAAATATGGTATGCATATGACAGACCTATGGTTTTTTATAATGGAATTTTGCATTGATAGAAAGGTGGTTGTACGAGTTTGCACATAACAGAAGTTTTTGACAAATTATTTTTAACGTAAGTATGATGCATTTTGAATTTTATTTACAACAGCATCTTTCCCTATTTTTCTGGAAAATTTAATCATCATTTGTTGGAAGTTGTCACATCATATTTTTAAGCTCACTGTATTTTGGTGCTATCACACGATTTTTTTATTATAAGTTGTATGACATGATTTCCTTCTAGTGAACATTGGCATGGAAAAAGAAATCGAGAATTGAAGGCATGTGTAGATTCTGTACACTGGGGGAGTCTAGCATGGAAAATTTGGCTTTCTAGGTTATCAATAGGACTATCATCATCTCAACATGTAACAAACTAAAATATGAAGAACTCAGGTGGCATATTCCCTGTTGAAAGAGTAATTGGATCTAGGTTATAATAACCCCCATTGTTTCTCACTGGATTATCCATAAAAACGTGGGAGTAGAGATTAATGTTTAGTACCTGCATTCTGTAAGAGGGCTGCAGCCGAGACTGCCTAGTAAGTACATTAAATAGTTCAAATTGAAAACTTAATAGGTAAAATTGATAACAGTATATCTTAAGAACAACACTATATTTTAAGGTAAACATTGCATTTAGATGATGTCTTTTATCTTTCAAGTTTGAACTCTTGTTGCTTATTCACATGCCAACGTTTATTCTTCAAATTCCACAACGTTTTTTTTTCCTCCGTATATAGCTTAGTCCCCTTCCTAAGTGATCCCCTCAATGGTGGTCATGTTTTGGTGTTAGTGGAGTCATACAACTCACGGTATAGTATGTCATTGATACTGTTTTCTATTTTAATATAGTCACAATAGATGAACAAAAAGACTAGTTCATATCTGTGATTGATTCTGCAGCTCATAGTCTTGTCCATGAACTGACTTATGGTAACCCATTTGAGAACTAAAGTATCTCTTCTTGTAACTTTTGTTTTAAAAAATTCTCTATATTACTTCAAAGAACAAATAAATACATCAGGAGTCATTATGATTAGTATTACCCACCCAAAAGTGGGTAACCTCATAGGAGAACACTTTTCTCTTTCTTTGGACGTCCATCTGGATAACAGCCCTACATTTGCTCAATACATGATCATATGCCATATTTCTCTGCCATTTGCATCGGTCAGACACCTCTCACCAACCAACATTCCTCTTGAAGGAAGGTGGCGTTGGATTTTCTATGAGATGAACAATAGAATACAATTTTCTACCAGAGAATTACTTCCTAATGAACTTCACACAATACTCTTATTGCACTAATATTATTGAGCAATTACACTTCAAAAAATATCAACAGTAAATGCAGCAGAAATAGTAAAGATCATAGAAAGACAACCATGCACAATAGAGACAATATTTTTACCCCGGGAAACCCAACCTTGGGAGAAAACTCAACAACTTTTCTTTAGGAGAAATTATTCTTTAGCAAGGTGTTAAAATTTGGCAACCTCGAGACGAATTTCCCTAAGCGAAACCCTAAGTCCCCGAGAGCAAACCCTTGTGCCCCATGATAAACTATATTGATCAAAATTATTAATTGAACAAACAATTATTAAAAAGGGAATATATTTGGAGTGAAATTCAAATTTCAAAATTATGATTGCCACTAAAAATTCAAGGTCGGCTTCAAAAGTTTCATGTTGGCTCCTCTCCAAGGGTTGTGACGCTTAATGGCAACAACTATAAATTCCCAATCATGATAATCACTTTGGTATGAAATCGAATCTCTCTACAACTTCACGGGTCTGCAACTTTGCATGGCACATAGTGTTCTGAGTTTTTCAGAGTTATTGATCATGATAATCACTTTGGTATGAAATCGAATCTCTCTGCAACTTCATGGGTCTGCAACTTTGCATGCCACATAGTGTTCTGAGTTTTTTAGAGTTATCGTCTCTCTGTATTTCGCAGATCAACACTCTTGCTCATATGGTTACAGGGCCCTTGCATATTTGAAGTTCTACAATTTTCTCAGATCTATGGCTACAGGACTGCTACACTCTTTCGCACATATGGCTTAAGAACTACTCACTATATTCGCAATGATCTTGCTCTTGCATGACTGTAAAGGATGATCTTAAGGACTTGAATCTTTGTATGGTATGTCTAATGGTATATGATCTCGTGCTCCTAAGTATGGCATCTCTATAATAGGCATGCTCTCGCACTATTGTTATTTGCATTATGGTTCTTCTGCATTACATGATTGGCATTGTATTAGTTTGGCTTTCACAGTGGACAGTGGTATGGCCTATGGCCCGCATGGCACATCATGGCCCCGTGATGTATGGATCGCATGGCTTTTTGTTCTGACGGCCTACACAATGGACAGTGATATGGCCTATGGCCTATTACTGCTCAATTTAGCAGGGGTCCTAGGAAGGGTTCCTAAGGGAATACTACTAGATCAAGTGGAAACAATGGGACAAGGACCCACTGTCACCTCAATTGATGTCCCCTGCTCTTTATGGACTTTCACCGATGGGAGGAGTCCTAGTATGAGGGAAATCACTATGAATGATAAGTCAATGATTGGATAGGTAGTGATTTCTAGGGCTTGTTGTCGCACACATTGTCTAGGCAGCGTGACAACACTCAGACCAGGGGCTGTCACCCTGATCCCCGATCTCTCCATTTAAGTCGTCTCCCTATAGTAGGCTAAGGGAGGTAGACCCTATGAGAAAAAGGAAGACCAACTGGGAACCAGTTGGGTTGGGAGACACAGCAGGGGGGAACAAGCACTTGATCGATTTTAGAATTTGATTAGATCTTTAAATGCTTAAGACTAGTGCCTTATGGAGTTAATGAAAACCAAGTAATTAATTAATTGCTACTGCTTATGAAGTAATTTAATGATTGCTTGAAAATATTTACAAAATATCAAACATGTCACGAGCATTATATAATCCAAGCAACGATTAATTTCACCAAATGCAAAATATTCAATAGACGCGCAATGTTCTAGCAAATAAATTTCAAAGATCAAATACTTTCAAGAAACCACAAAATTTTAAATGCTAATCAGCGCACAAAATGATTCAACACTTTTCAATAGCTAATCTTTAAATAAAAATTTAAGCGTATCACCCTGATCCCCGATCTCTCCATTTAAGTCGTCTCCCTATAGTAGGCTAAGGGAGGTAGACCCTATGGGAAAAAGGAAGACCAACTGGGAACCAGTTGGGTTGGTAGACACAGCAGGGGGGAACAAGCACTTGATCGATTTTAGAATTTGATTAGATCTTTAAATGCTTAAGACCAGTGCCTTATGGAGTTAATGAAAACCAAGTAATTAATTAATTGCTCCTGCTTATGAAGTAATTTAATGATTGCTTGAAAATATTTACAAAATATCAAACATGTCATTAGCATTATATAATCCAAGCAACGATTAATTTCACCAAATGCAAAATATTCAATAGATGTGCAATGTTCTAGCAAATAAATTTCAAAGATCAAATACTTTCAAGAAACCACAAAATTTTAAATGCTAATCAGCGCACAAAATGATTCAACACTTTTCAATAGCTAATTTTTAAATAAAAATTTAAGCGTATTTAACTGTAAAGAAGTGGAACATAGATATCACAAAAGACAACAAAATGAATTTTCAATTTTTAGTTAATCTTTTCAAAAATTTTATTTATTTTTATTTATTTATTTTTTTAATTTTATATATTTTTATAAAACTCTAAGTTTAAAATCAAAACAAAACCTAAAAAATTAAATCTAATTTAAACTAAAACTTAATAAAAAAACTTAAAAGGAAACTTTTTATGCCTTCTTTTTATTATTTTTTATTGTTATTGTTATTGTTTATTTTTTTTTTTTTTTTTATGATATTTATTTGTGTGTAGATTCATTATAAAAACTAAACTAAACTTTTATAACTAAAGACTATAAAACAAATTGAATTTTTATTTATTAACATAATTTATATAAAAAAGAACATACGCTAAACTAAATCTAAACCAAAACCTGAGTTAAAAAAGGTCAAAAGTAAATAATAAAAGCTAAAATTTAATCATATCAAAACTATGAAGAAAATCAATTTTTTTTTTTAAAATTAACACAGAAAAAATTAAATGCTAACTTAACCAGCACATAAATTATGAAGTCTAACCTAAACCCTAACTATACAAAGCTTAAATAAAATCTAAATAGAACAAAATAAAGCAAAAATCAAATTATAATTTAAACTAAACAAAATCTAAACAAAATAAAAAAAATACAACCTAAATCTAAACTTACCAAAATCCAAACTTACCGTACGGATACAAGCTAAAAAAAATGAAATCTATATTTGATTGCAGGTCTGTGACAGGCAAGGGAGCTTGGACAGCGGCAGAAAGGAAAATCATGCGATGAGGGTTTGTAGGGACGGGAAGCATGGAGAAGTCACGGGTTAAGATTGCAGATGGAGGAGCTGAAGCAGTATGTGGCTGCGTGGGAGACAAATATGACGACGGACGAGGAGAAGATGGACGGATCTAGAGGCTGCAATAGATAATAGATACGGGTATGCGTGGAAGGGATGAGTGATGGGAGTGCTAGCGTGGACAGGCAGTGAGCAGCGAGGGGAGAAGGATACGCAGATTGGTAGCTGAGTTGATTTTGCAAGTGGAAAAGAGGAAGGATAAGCGCTGCGGGATGGTAAGGGAATATGGTAGAGAATATGGACAGGGGCGAGAATGAGGGTTTGAATGGCAGCGTTAGGGAAGAGCTGAGCGTTTGGAGCTACAACTATGGATTGAGGGAAAGAGAAACGAGGTAGCGTGGAAAGATAGCAGGCAAAACATGAAAGGAAGATTTGATGAGGCAGCGTACAAGTGCGTGGGTCTCGAACAGGCAAAACGTTGGAGCAAGGATGCAAGGCAAGGCCGCGGCCCCCAGGACTCTTAAAATTTTGAATCAGCTGCTTCAGATTGTCTGATGAAAACCCCGCAAAATTTTCCAGATATGAAGTAAATATTCCTGCCAGAACTGAACCTGAGGCCAAATCTTACCCTCCAGGGCTTAGATCTGGCTTCAGATAAAATGTTTTCTTCCGATTTGCAACAAAAACCAAACACCCAGAAGTAAAATGTGCAAGAAACAAAATTAAAAAACACTAAAACCATCTAAATAATTACAATATTCACAGTTTAGAGGCTCTAACTAGCTAGATTTGTCAATATGCCACAAAAATATTTTCAGAATTTTAAATTTAATGTGAGGTGCTTCAGAAAACCCTTCATGCGTCCGCAACAGAAATTCTAATGATAAGCCTGGGATCAAAACTAGCTGGGCTCTTCAGAAAATGCAATTCGGGAGTTGGCTGGTTCAGCCAAGAACTTCCCCGAATGCCTGATAATCTCAAAAAAAAAAAAGTTTTTCCTGCACAACTTAATATAACCATTAACGAAGAAGGAGAAAACGATACTAAAATCCAAATGTAATGGAGATCCCTGCCATCATATTCATAAATTTAACTACCATTCAAACCCTAGCGACTAAACAAGATACCTGTGTTTAAAATCACTCTTCATAAAGGTACCATCAATGGTTGAAATTAAAATCATGTACAGAAATAAAACATCTTACAGCATTTCCGGAAGAGTAACACCAGCAAGATTTCAACCCTAAAGTCTTTCTTTATTGCATAAAAAAATGACTACAAGAGAGCTTTCTCTAGCACACGACTCTAAGATTGAATGATCTCAAATGACCCCTGACACCCTATTTAAAGGAAAATTTCCCAACTGCTAGTTCGAGTGATCCACGTCAAAGTGATCTCGACCATGGATGAGGATCAAAATCCCTTTTAATCTCATCCGTTGAAATTTTAAATGCATTTTAATATATTAAAAAATTAAAATCTTGCATTTATTTTCTCAAAACTTTGACTTATTATTATTTTATTATTTTATTTTATTTTTCAAAATTTTTATTTATTTTTAAATTTTATTTTGTTTATTTTTTATTTTTTAGTTATTTTTTAATTTTTTAATTTTATTATTTTTATTATTTTTACTGGACCCTCGAACTTAGCCTTTGGAAAAAACACCTAGGACCTAGGAATTGTGAGGGGATAAAACATTTTCTAACCCTCAAGACACTTTACATCATGACTTGTACAATTTTACATCTCAAGGGGGAAAATCCATTTGACATAGATCCTCATAGACTACCCAGTTCTGCGACACAAATATAATCTAGCAGATCAAGCCATTTGTAATAACCTAATCAAATAGTTAGGATTATTTCCACATAAATTTTACATAGACTCGAAGCACACTAGGATTCTCCTAAGATTCTAATGACAAAATCCATTCCAGCTTTGGGGTTAGGCTGAAGGAAAACTCTGCCGACCATTGATCGGTGACACAAAAAACCTTCCAGAACATAGATCATCACTAGAAGATTAGGTTTACCTAGGCAAATACATACATGACACAGATCTGCTAAGATTATTTACAATTTACACATGTAGATTGGGTTTACAACATAATATGATTGGGCTGATGATGATAGTTGAATGGCACGGATACGTTGATCAAGCGCTATCCCTTTTGTCCAAAAAGGGGGTGTACTGCTATGGGTAGTTGACACGTAGTGGTCAACATCTAGCTCTACTTGGGGACACGTTGCTGCATTGTAGGAATGTGAGAATCCAGAATCTGTATCCATGCAACACACAACAAAACATAAGTAGCGTCCATCCAAAAATCATCATATAATATTAAGCACAGGAAAGATATAAGCTCTTCACTTATTAACTATCTAGTAAGATGAAAAGTAAATCTAATCCTAAAACATAAATGAAAATGCTGAAAAAACAAGTAGTGTTAGAAATACAGAGGATGCCCCATGGCATCAGATGCATTCAATGTAGTGTCTACTGAGCATTTGCCTGCTTTCAGGCAAATCTGTCGGTTGCTTATCGGATGTGCCATGTCCAATTCTGCATATGGTAGGACTTTTTCCTATTCGAAAATCAAGTTGCTCGTGGCCATTTGATGCATGAAATCTTCTTCTCGTTCTCTTTCTTTTGCGCTTTTTCTTTGTGGTAGGCTTTATCACTGATGACGTGGAATTTTTTGCTTCAAAGCTCTCAAATGAAGTATATAAGATATGCGTGACATGTCTTTCTTCATCTCGCATCTGATCTGTCAGGGATGATGGATCAATCTCACAGGTGCCATGAGTTATAACTTGATCTTCTATGATTGGTGGATTAACCGTGTGAGCATCAACCTGATTATTAATTTCCCTTTTATCCAGGTCACCTTCAATTAGCCACTTTTCAATGGAACAAAGGACCTCATAATAAGATGGAGCTTGTTGCAGCAGATAAGGAGGCTTTTGATCTATTGGCGTTCCCTAGTTTCTTTCATCCTTTGATCGTTGTTGAAATTTCTGAACTTGTATTGTAATGGCAACCATCCGACTAGAGTGCTCAACCTTCATAGCAGTGATTTCCTGGGCATGGTCTTCTTCCATGGTCAGTAACTTATTTTGAAGACATATTTCACTGGCTTCCATATCTTTTATTACTTTATCGTTCTTTTCCTTTATGGTCATCAAGCAATGATGCATAGAGTTTATCTCTTTCTTATGATTTTCTTGCATGGTAGCCAACTGATTATTATGATCGAATGTCATGATAGTCATTTCTTCATCCATAGTTAATAACTTGTTTTGCATAGAATTAATTTCCCTATCATTAGTTAGCTTTCATGGTCTCAATTTTCCTTAGCATGCTGACTTTGCATGTCGGTTACGTGATCAGAGTGTTTAATTTTCATGATTTCCATCTCCTTATCACGTTTTTCCAGGTGGGTGCATAAAGTTCTCATATCATTGGCATAATTAGTTTGATTGATCTCCATATTTTTTACCAACCGCATTAGTTCTTCTATAATTTGCTTCTGATTTTCCTTTTCATTGTCGACACTGATTTTACAATTTGTCTCTGCTTTTCCGCTCTCATGGATTTGGTCTGCAATGGTACAGGTGGATGGCACATTCTGATATGAAGAATTGTCTTGAAATCTTTCATCGACAACTGGACCTTTCATAAGATTACTTTCATTCTGTTGCACAATTTTAGGGGCACAAGGCGAGCTATCTGGATAACCATATCTATCTTTAAAAGCATTGACAATGTTTTGTAAAGAAGTGAAAGAATCTTCAGGATAATTATTAAACCAATTCAAAGCATCACCCTCTAAATAAAGGACAAATAGACGCATTTTGACATCTTCATGATCATACTGAGGAGATCTACAATATATGATCATTATACGAGTAAACTTGCATAAATGCTTTCTAACAGCAATTGAATCACCACCTGAGAACAAAGGTAATTTAGAAATGGCCACTTCTAGAATATCATGGAGAACATCAATAAAATGACATGGGGTAAACGAATAATCCATGATGAATAATGAGGGACCAAATGGATGATAGAAAGAGATCTATACTCAAGAAAATCAAGAGATGAAAGAAATGGAGTCACCACTTGAACAATGAATCTAATTCTAGGATCCAAAAAGCAACAAACAAGCAGATATGAGAGAGGCTTTTTGTCTGGGAAAAATAAATGAAAAGAAATGGAGTCACCACCCAAACAAGAAACAAACTGAAGAGTAGTTGTTGATATGACGAAAGATAAGGTGATGAAAAGATCAAATGATTCCAAAGAATGTTGGCCGTTTGACAGGCTAATGAATGGCGGAAAAGATGAGATGATGCCAAAAAATGTTGACGTTGTCGGTTCAAATGAAAAGATGAGAAATGAGAAGAAAGATGAGGAAATGTTGTTGAAACACCGAGAATAAAATGTCCTCGGCAAGGGCGCCAAAAAATGTTGTCGCACAGATTGTCTAGGCAGCGTGACAACGCTCAGACCGGGGGCTGTCACCCTGATCCCCGATCTCTCCGTTTAAGCCGCCTCCCTATAGCAGGCTAAGGGGGGTAGACGTTATGGGAAAAAGGAAGACCAGCTGGGAACTAGTTGGGTTGGGAGACACAACAGGGGGGAAACAAGCACTTGGTCGATTTTAGAATTTGATTAGATCTTTAAATGCTTAAGACCAGTGCCTTATGGAGTTAATGAAAACCAAGTAATTAATTAATTGTTGCTGCTTATGAAGTAATTTAATGATTGCTTGAAAATATTTACAAAATATCAAACATGTCACAAGCATTATATAATCCAAGCAATGATTAATTTCACTAGATGCAAAATATTCAATAGATGCGTAATGTTCTAGCAAATAAATTTCAAAGATCAAATACTTTCAAGAAACCACGAAATTTTAAATGCTAACTAGCCCACAAAATGATTCAGCACTTTTCAATAGCTAATCTTTAAATAAACATTTAAGTGTATTTAACTGTAGAGAAGTGGAACATAGATATCACAAAAGACACCAAAAGGAATTTTCAATTTTTAGTTAATCTTTTCAAATATATATATATTATATATATATATAAATTTCTAGTTAAAGTCAAAACAAAACTAAAAAATTAAAATCTAATTTAAACTAAAGCTTAATAAAAAAAAAATCCTAAAAGGAATTTTTTATTCCTTTTTTTTTTATTTTATTTTTTTTTTGGTGATTCATTATAAAAACTAAACTAAACTTTTATAACTAAAGACTATAAAACAAATCGAATTTTTATTTATTAACATACTTTATATAAAAAAGAACAAACGCTAAACTAAATCTAAAACCAAAACCTGAGTTAAAAAAGGTCAAAAGTAAATAATAAAAGCTAAAATTTAATCATATCAAAACTATGAAGAAAATCAATTTTTTTTTTTTTTAACACACAAAAAATTAAACACGAACTTAACTAGCACATAAATTATGAAGTCTAACCTAAACCCTAACTATACAAAGCTTAAATAAAATCTAAATAGAACAAAATAAAGCAAAAATCAAATTATAATTTAAACTAAATGAAATCTAAACAAAATAAAAAAAATACAACCTAAATCTAAACTTACCGTACGGATACAAGCTAAAAAAATGAAATCGATATTTGATTGCAGGTCTGCAACAGGAAAGGGAGCTTCGACGGCAACAGAAAGGAAAATCATGCGATGAGGGTTTGCAGGGACGGGAAGCATGGAGCAGCCGCGAGTTAAGACTGCAGATGGAGGAGCTGAAGGAGTATGTGGCTGCATGGGAAACAAATATAACTGCGGACGAGGAGAAGATGGACGGATTTGGAGGCTGCAGTGGATAATAGATATGGGTATGCATGGAAGGGATGAGCGATGGGAATGGCTAGTGTGGACAGGCAGTGAGCAGCGAGGGGAGAAGGATACACAGATTGGCAGCTGAGTTGATTTTGCAGGTGGAAAAGAGGACGGATAAGAGCTGTGGGATGGCAAGGGAAGACGGCATCGAATATGGACAGGGGCGAGAATGAGGGTTTGAATGGCAGCGGTAGGGAAGAGCTGAGCGTTTGGAGCTACAACTACGGATTGAGGGAAAGAGAAACGAGGCAGCATGGAAAGATGGCAGGCAAAACATGAAAGGAAGATTTGATGCGGCAACGTACAAGTGCGTGGGTCTCGAACAGGCAGAACACTGGAGCAAGGATGCAAGGCAAGGTTGCAGCCCCCAGGCCTCTTAAAATTTTGAATCAGCTGCTTCAGATTGTCTGATGAAAACCCTGCAAAATTTTCCAGATATGAAGTAAATATTCGTGCCAGAACTGAACCTGAAATCAGATCTTACCCTCTAGGGCCTAGATTTGGCTTCAGATAAAATGTTTTCTTCCGATCTGCAACAAAAATCGAACACCCAAAAGTAAAATATGCAAGAAATAAAATTAAAAAACACTAAAACCATCTAAATAATTACAATATTCACAATTTAGAGGCTCTAACTAGCCAGATTTGTCAATATGCCACAGAAATATTTTTAGAATTTTAAATTTAATGTGAGGTGCTTCAGAATACCTTTCATGCATCCACAACAGAAATTCTAATGATAAGCCCGGGATCAAAACTAGCTGGGCTCTTCAAAAAATGCAATCTGGGAGTTGGCTGGTTCAGCCGAGAACTTCCCCAAACGCCCAGTAATCTAAAAAAAAAAAGGATTTCCTGCACAGCTTAATTTAACCATTAACGAAGAAGGAGAAAACAATACTAAAATCCAAATGTAATGGAGATACCTGCCATCATATTCAGAAATTTAACTACCATTCAAACCCTAGCGACTAAATAAGATACCTGTGTTTAAAATCACTCTTCATAAAGCTATCATCAATGGTTGAAATTAAAATCATGTACAGAAATAAAACATCTTACAGCATTTCTGGAAGAGTAACACCAACAAGATTTCAACCCCAAAGTCTTTCTTTGTTGCACAAAAAAAATGACTACAAGAGAGCTTTCTTTAGCACACGACTCTAAGATCGAATGATCTCAAATGACCCCTAACACCCTATTTGAAGGACAATTTCCTAATGGCTAGTTCGAGTGATCCATGCCAAAGTGATCTCGACCATCGATGAGGATCAAAATCCCTTTTAATATCATCCGTTGAAATTTTAAATGCATTTTAATAAATTAAAAAATTAAAATCTTGCATTTATTTCCTCAAAACTTTGACTTATTATTATTTTATTATTTTATTTTATTTTTCAAATTTTTAATTTATTTTATTTTATTTTTAGTTATTTTTAATTTTTTATTATTATTTTTATTATTTTTACTGGACCCTCGAACTTAGAGTTTGGAAAAAACACCTAGGACCTAGGACTTATGAGGGGATAAAACATTTTCTAACCCTCAAGACACTTTACATCATGCCTTGTACAATTTTACATCTCAAGGGGGAAAACCCATTTGACATAGACCCTCATAGACTACCCAGTTCTGCGACACAAATATAATCTAGCAGATCAAGCCATTTGTAATGACCTAACCAAATAGTTTGGATTATTTCCAAATAACTTTTACATAGACTCAAAGCACACTAGGATTCCCCTAAGATTCTAATAACAAAATCCTTTTCGGCTTTGGGGTTAGGGTGAAGGAAAACTCTGCCGACCATGGATCGGTGAGACAAAAAACCTTCCGGAACGTAGATCATCACTAGAAGATTAGGTTTACCTAGGCAAATACGTACATGACACAGATATGCTAAGATTATTTACAATTTACACATGCAGACTGGGTTTACAACATAACATGATCCGGCCGATGATGACAGTCGAATGGCATGGATATGTCGATCAAGCGCTATCCCTTTTGTCGAAAAAGGGGTGTACTGCTATGGGTGGTTGACACGTAGTGGTCAACAGGGCCCATTCATAGGAGAGACTCAAATGATAGGGTTTTCTTGTCTTAGAAGCAAGGTGTGGGACTCTCCAAGAAAGGCTTAAAGGAGGCCTAGACCTAGCGATTAGAGATATTTCTTGATAAGGGATGTCTTAGACCTAAGATTCCTAAGGAAAGAAGGTTTCTAGGTGGCCTTGGGAAATAATGAATGATGAGGGTATGGGACCACAAATAAATCCAAGGGGACTATAATTTCCTAATGGAATTATATAATGATAAACAAAGCAAACATAACCGAAAACACACAAAAAATACTCAAGCATCAAAACATCATTTTAAAGCCAAAACTGCACTGTTGAGCCATTTTATTAATAAATAAGAGGGTACAATGAGGTGCCGGAAAAAGTGCACATGGGCTTGCTCAAGGCAAGCTAGCTAAGCCCAAGTGAATAATAAGAAGTCCCCCTCAAATATGTGGCTGCTCTATCTCCTGGCTTTGCGCTGAACTGCCCAGAAATACGCTGCTAGCTAAATGGATCTGCTGCTAGGGCCCTCTTCGGTGCTCAGAAAATTCTGGGAAATTAATCTTGGCCTCTCCACAATTAACCCACAAAAACCCACAAAGGAATTGGTCAATGCTTGACTTTGGAAATTCGGCCCTATTTCCCACAACTCCTCTCGCTGTTGGTTGAATCGGGACCCCTGTTTGACCCCTCAAATCTGCCCAAAAAATTCTAGGAATTTGGGATTGTGATCCTTGCCCAAAACCCAGAAAAATCCAGAAAGGGTTTCCCTTGGTTCCAACCTTCAAAAATTGACCATTCACAGCTTGGCCCTCCAATTTTGAATTCTGTTACTGTGACTGATCTTGTCAATCTCTGCTCTTCCAACTCTGGCAATCCTCCTCAAATGGCCCCCCAAATGATCTCCTAGCACCCGATTTCCAAACTCCCCAAGATAGTGCTGCCCCAAAGAGTCTCACTCCAATGATTGCGCAGTCATGGAGGAGATGATGCAGTCCTCTGTGTGATGAAAATGAGAGCTACGTGTAAGATGGCCCTCTTGTCTATAGCTGCCCTCTATACTCCTGAAAATTGACCCTCCTGCTAGTAATGCAAAAAGGCAAGGTGAAACTCCCTCCTTGGGTTGGCACTCGAAGACCACCAAAGCAAGGGTTGAGATCTCTGCTCGGAGACACTCGTGTGCTAAACAACACTGCAGACTTGGGTTCAACTCAACCGTGCTATGTCAAAGACACAATTTCTGAATAGATGAATGAATTACCAAAATGAGTGCCTCTTGCTCTATTTATAATTCGTGGCCCCTTCTCTCCTTGTGGTCCCCACTCTCTCTCTCTCTCTCCTAATTCACATTCCATTCTCTTTCCTCTCTCCTCCAAGAGGGTGAGTTCCTTTCCTTGGATCAAATTCTCTCTCTTGTGGTCCCCACTTTCCACTAGAGCGCAATATTCTCTCTTCCTCCTAAGTCCTGGTGTCAAAATTGCGTCCTATCCCCAAACTCATCTTTAATGTTGAAAATTGAAATTGGGGATATTATAGTCCTCCTTGCCAAAAATTGCTTGTCCTAAAGCAATGCCTAAACTAGTGCCTCCTTTGTTTGCTGATCACCCCTATCATGATCAGTGATACCGGGGTCCCAAACGTGCCGCTGAGTCATCCTAGGTCCCTGCACTGCCCTGACATGAAAGAATCCCTCAATACCAGTATCCAATCCATCCTGTCCCACTTGAATTTCCCCTCTTTCCACTCACTATCCGGTCCGGTATAAATACCAGAAGTCCCCCATGCCATCGGTGACTCACTAAAGCCCAAAGGAAGATCTGAGTGACCTCTCCCTGTTGCAACCGACTCACCCCTAATGGTCACTGAGTTGTCTAGTACTGTGATGCCTGGGTCCCATGCTAGCCATAGAAGGGTGCCACCATGTTGTCACTATGCCATTCTAGCTCTAGCTGACTGTCCATCATGCGTACACTGTATCCTCCTCTCCTAGAACCTGATGGTGGAATACTGATAGAGGCGAGACACATCTTGCCTAGACATCTCCATGTTGCCAAAGTCTACCCATCTAAATCTAACTCTGAATCGATGCAACCACAGAGAAAGCTTGCCTCGCCATCCGTTGAAGGCCACTGTGTACCCCCATGTGCCAACCCAAGAGTGAACTAGACCTCTCTGCCATGACTCCGACCATCACGAGATAGAGTGATCTATCAATTGATTGAATCCCTGCATCCCATAGTTGGACCTGCTACAACATAGCTCTGACAACTACAGGTATCCATCCATGCCACATCTCTGGTCCCTGCATGTGATCAATATATAAGCTCCATATACCGATACCGTGGGCTAATATGATGCATGCTAATCTTCCCTGGACCTTCCATTGTGTAGTACCGATGATCACTGAAAGCCATGTGTGCCAAATAGCTACCCCCTGAATGCAACCAATAGATGGGTATTTGATACTTGTAATCGACTGAGGGTATGTGGATCCCTTATGTTCCTACCAACCATCTCCCTTGGGTTTGCCATCCGCCCTCTTGATAATGTGCCAATATAATGTCTGGAGCCCAGACACATATTGGGAAACTACCTTAGCTGTACTCGGTATCCTTTGCTAATGCATGGTCCCGACATGCCCTGAGAAAAGAGTGACACATGTCTCCCTCGTGACCAGATCCCTAGACGTAGGCTCGGTGATGAACAATATGCCACCCTTTCTGATGATCACCTCATCCCCCAACCTGTGGCTGTTAGCTGGCGCACGAACCCAATGCCACTGCTGAGAAGTCTCTCCCATAATGCGCTGAGTGTTATCCAAATATCTCGGGTGAGCTCCTCGTTCCCTGTTGCTCATGACCAGAGTGCCAAAGGTCAACAACAAAATCGACTGTGCCCGTGAGGGATGTAGAAGAGGGTCAAGTGTGTGAATCCCTGCGGATACCATCAAGTGTCGCTCATCTATGTCCTTGTCGATCCTGGGTGAACTACACCCAAAGGTATGCCTGGTGTCTCCATCCATGAGTCTCCTAGAGGCAACACTCCAAGACCCTGCTGTGCAACACCATACGCCTCTGCATACCACTGATCATCCCAATACTCTTGGACATGCCACTGTACACCACGGCCTACCCTGTACACTGCTGGATACTCCCTACTACTACTGCCCCATCCTGTATCACCTCATGTCTTGCCTGTGTCATCGTCTTGCTACTCCTCGTGGGTGCTCAATATGATGTGAGCTACTCTGCCTACTCCATAGTGTAAACCAACAGGCTTCGACACACCACCCTGCATCTCCATGCTCCTCTGCAGGCCCCTACTCCTCGTTGCATAGCCTCGCACACCATTGGATGCTATGGCCTAAAATTGGGTTTGTATGCATCAGATTGCATCCCTCTACATAACACTGGACCCTATGACATAACTTTGTGTAGTCCTGTGTATCACTGCCCACTGTCATACCACCCTGTAACATACAGTATCCTACATGGGCCAAGATATTCACCGCTCTGCTAGTACGCCCTCCATGATGTGGGCTACATCTCCCCATCTGCTCTGAAAGACCCGAGTGCCCGACTCCCCACACGCTAATGGAAATGACACTACTGTGCCTATACTCAATAGTCCCTGCGTCCCATCTGTCAGTAAGAGAGCACTCTCTCCATACAATTGCCTATTTGATACCCTGTCGATGCCACCTCCTTCTACCAACTCTTGCCAGAGTAAGCTAATCACCCTATGACTCCACGTACCGTCAATATGCCAAGACAACTAATGAAATATGTCTGCTCGCCTGTCAAACCATCCTATCACTAGTGTTGACTGGGGCTCTGATGGAGATCTGAAAATGTGGGTGCGCTCAAGCGTCAAATCCATCATGTAGCTACTACCATCACCTACCATCTCTATGATGTGATGGAAAATCCCATCTGGATCCCAAAAACAGTCCGACCCTCGAGTCCCTCTGGTAATCCATGGCCTCTGCTAACATGTGGCCATGGATGTATCCAACCTCCTAGCCTGCTCCATCGAGTACTAGCTCAGTACCCCTCGCCATCCAATCCCAAAGGAGGGATCGAATGTGTAATCCTCTGTGGAAGGAACAAGCCCTCCAAGATGATATGGTATCATGCTCAGCTCAGTCTTGCTAACCTGTCCACCCCCTTGGGTACGTCTAGACAACTCAGCCTCCCTCAATCCAGCACGTAAGGGTGGGTTGATAATGCTATAGACCCCGCCAGTGGGCCTCTGAAGCGAACTATGCTGAAAACCCAACGCGTGGCCTCTATGTTGTCCCTCATCAATGGCTAGCCCAAAGGATGGTTGCACATCCTCCTCCATCACGGGCTTGACATGAGCCTCTGACTGCTCCTCCATAGAACACCCAATATGCACGATATGCTCACCAGTCAACTGTAGGCAACTTTTGTTTGGCAACTCTGTCATAGATCTGGAGGCCTCTGTACTTGTCGGCTCCTCAACAACGATGGAGCTGTCTTTCGGCACCTCATCAACCTGTGGTGCATTGCTATCACACGAGAACTCGGTCACAACCTTGAATACCTCATCGATGGATGACACCTCATTAATGGGTGTATGCCTATGTTGCAGGAAACGTGGTACAGAGGTTCGTTTCTGTATGGAAACTGGTACGAAACGCGGAAACGCGTTTGGTACGGCCGTGAAACGTGTTTCTGGCCGTACTGCCACATTTCCCGAAACGGAAATGTGGCCAGTACGGCCGGAAACGCGTTTCATGGCTGTATGACCCATGTTTCCTCATTAACTTGTGTTTTGTTTTAATTTTTTTTTTTTTAATTTGTTTTTTAATTTATTTTTAGGGTATGTTAGTGACTTCTAGTTGCTTCTAGATGCGTGTCT